>VMDO01028862.1:0-23348 GCA_007922755.1 Pedetes capensis
TTCAGAACATCAAAAATATTCAAGCAAAAAAATTGGCATGAGTTCATACACATCTTTAAAAAAATATTTGCAGATTCTGATTGCATGATGATGGGTTGTTTTCATGACAGAAACACTGAAAACATGTTAAATGCATTATTCTTAATGCACTATAATCTTCACATTCAGATTTAATTGCAAACTTAAAAACTATCTTTCGCTCAGAGAAAGATTGATCATTTGACTTTTTTTCCACATAATTACCTGTATAAATCAGTTACCACTCTGTTCATTACTTCCCTCATTCAACAGCTTTGACTTAGGTGAGACTCTCTGACAGATCCTATGTGCAATCTGGGATATATAGTATATAATCAGACTCTGCCCTGGATGAACATAGAGTCTTTTGACAAAAACAAGGCAATACTTTCAGCACAACTTGAAAAATCTCAAAAAAATGAGAAAAGGAAACACAGAAAGGGAGATCTAAGCTATACTAGAGGAAATACCAAGGAAAGCAGTCACAATGGCACACAACTGTATGACCAGCTACTCACGTGGCTGAGGCAGGAGGATCGCAATTTAAAGCAAAAGCCAGCATACATAAACTAGCAAGACTCTGTCTCAAGGTAAAAAATTTTAGAAGGGGGCTAGGACTACAGCTTAGTGGTAGAGCACATGCAAAGTATGTGTAAGACACTGGGTTCAAAGCCCCAATACTGGGGGAAAAAAGAAGAAAAAAGAAAGGATAAGAAAACAAAATACCAAGGAGTAGATGTAGTGAGGAAAAGGGGTCTTTCATAGAGAAATATATATGCTTCATATGAAACTTCATTATATACTCAATACAAAGCAAGAAAGTTTGTATGGCTGGAGGCTAGGGCATTGAGGGGAAAGTAAGATAGATTTTTAGGCTACAGAGTTAGCTAGGCTTTTTAAATAATAAAAAACTTTAAAGGAAAAATTGATGTTTCTACATTGTATTCTTCTTTATTATAAAAATAAACTTGGCTTTTACATAAACAACTTAAATATTTAGTACGAAGTAGAATATTCCATATGTACATATTTACTTTTTGTTAAATTATCTAAAACTGCTATGTATGCACACACAGAGACACACGTGTAATTTAAAAACGTATAAACTGAGGTTCTGAAAATGTATACACCTTTTAAGAGATGTTACCTATGTATTACTTTTCAAAGTAAGCACTTTCAGCACCTCTTGTAATTGCAAAAGTCAAATGTGACTTTTATTCATCTTTTGTTATTGGTACATATTATTGCAATGCCAGCAGTTAAAATGTGTACACATTATTGGCACCCTTTGTATTGATACAGTGCATAACACATATACACTGCAAAGTCTTGAATATCTAAACAAAAGTAAATGACAGGTTGTAATTCCCGCAACTCAGGAGGCTGGGACAAGAGGATCCCAAGTTTGAGGCCAGAGGTAGTATGTGCAATTTAGTGATACCCTGTGTCAAAATAACAAATGAAAAAGGGGTTGCAGGTGCAGCTCAGTGGTGGAGCACTTAGCTAGTATCCACAAAACCCTCGATTCAACCCTCAGTGTTAAAAAATATATATAAAACAACAACAACCATAAAAAAGTTGAATGACTTGCTAAATTGCACATATGTACATATGGAAAATGGATATATTTGCTCATGCAACAGCTTTTTAAAATTCCATTACTTCTGCCAAATCAAGCAACAGTCACCTTGGCAATGTGAGTACACAGAAATAGTGAACAGCATAAACGTTAGCATTTATAAATCTGCCTTTTATTGGACAACATTTTTCCTGTAAACAATTCACTCAACATATTAAAACAATTCTTTATGTGCCTTGTTATGGTGTTTTCAGGCAAGCAGAGCAATTTCAAGGGAACCTGAAAGTACACTATCAATATTAGTCACTGTTTAAGTTTACGTGCATTTTACTTATTTACACTTAATTTATATGAAGAACCAAGAGTAGAAGTGCAGTAAAGTGGAAATCCTTTTTGTTTTAAAGTGTCTTTCCATCACTGGACAAACTTGTGTTTCAGTAGATTTGGGGGCTATTCTCACTACCCCTAGAACATAAACAGGCCGCATTTTAAATTTTCCTCAGTCAGATTCTATATTACAATAAACATGTTTTGAATGCCACACAGCATGAACTTTTTCTCTGTCTCCACAGTCATCTCAAAATGTATAGAAATTGATAGAAATCAATCACAATTTCCTTATCAAATATATTTACATGATGTCCAAAAGAGAAGACTGGATAGGTAATGAAAATCTAATGTATATCTGTAAGCTATTTTAACAACTTCAAATGCATGATTCCCCCATAAGAGCACTAAATAAAATATAACTGCTTCCGGAATTTTTGAGAAACATAAACAGATGATGAAGGAAGCTCTCTGTGAATGCATATTTTAATCAGTTCTCTGGCTCTAGAGATTTTATAGAGGTGAGTAAACTAAAGCTGTATTTCTAAATCATGCTCTTATTTTTTAATATAGAAGTTAATGTATTTCAAAGAGACAATATGATCTGTCTTAAGCTATGCTGTATTTTGCATTCTATAATAATCTCCATAGTTAAAAGGAAAAGTTTGCAATGGACCATATAACTACACAAACCGCAAGCACACAGATGACCTTTTGAAGCCAGTCATAAGATTTCAACTAGAGAACGAGGAAAATGAAAATTTTATGCACCAAAATGTTAAATGCAGCAATATATAAAATATTTGCCATATTGCAATAGGTAATATTAAAAATATACCTACCATATATAGCTGGGGATGAAGCTCATTGGTAGAGGGCTTGCCTAACACACACAAGGCAATGGGTTTGATATCCATCACCAAGAAATATGCATATGCATATAGGTATTGTGTGTGTGTGTGTGTGTGTGTGTGTGTGTGTGTGTGTGTATACATACAGCAAGCATTATGCCATAGGTGTTAACCCAGGGGCACTGAACAGATGCTGGTGTGATCCAAATACATGCTGGTTTTAAATGGAACATTTTTACAAAGACATACAAATATCAGTCCTACAGCATAAAAATATGACAGAATATTATGGCGTAATTTAAATAATAATTCATCTTTCAATGCAAAATTAACACCAAAAATACTACCTCTATTAAAGAAAATAATGTATAGGAAAGCCATGAGTAATAAATAAAAATCAACAACTTAGAGTTAATTAATGGAATTATATATGTTTCACCTACATAATTTAATTTGGGCAAAGTATTTTTAAATCTATCTATATAAAGTCTACAGCCATAGCATCCTGGCATCTGATTCTGTCTGATCTCAGAAGCTAAGCAGGATCAGACTTGGTTAGTCCATGGATGGGAGACCACCTGTGAATACCAGGTGCTGCAGGCTTGGGAGAAGGACTTGGAAGCCCACTGCCAAAATAATCAGCCATTTAAAATCCTATGTACAGCAGATAAGCACTGCACAGTGGCAGACATTGCACACTTTCGAGTAGTGTTTCACACTGTTGCATGTTAGGGTTGCTATGAGTCGCATCCGGCTTGATGGCATCTAACAACAACCACCTATTTTAATCCTTTCATGTTAAATTCAACTCCTGTGAAATGTCATCAACCATGAGAAAAAATCTTGATTAATAAAATATGATATAATTTATGTATAGAAAGTTCAGTTTGTGGCAACTAGGAAGTAGCAAGTAAAGAAATAGGGATAGCATGTTATGGAACCATATGACCAATGTGGGACCAGAAGAGCAGTTAGTGAGGAGATTTAATACTACTTCTGAAATTCTAACACTGAAGTTGCTTTGTTAGATATTATACGTTTTGTTTATTCATTTATTTTGCTTAAATAAAAATCAATTCTTAAATACATTAGAAAGCATCTATATTATTATCTTAATAAAGCTAAAGAAATATAGTTTTGTTTCAGATCTGAAATTATGTACAAAATCTATCACTTTTCTAACTGCAAAATCTTTCATAAATTAATGTCTCTGAACCCAAATATTTGCATCAATGAATGAGAAAAAGAAAAGAATACTTCAAATGAGTTTTGGGAAGCTCTCATATTGTAGTGTGTTGTACACAGAGTGCCTGATATAATTAAAAACTGCTAATCCTCTAAGTTGTAGAATTAAATGACAAATATGAGAAAATGTATTTTTTTTTCTTTTTGGTTATACTCACAACTTAGTTTTTTTGTTTGTTTTTCGGTGAGCCTGATTTTTAAATTAGTCAATTTTTTATTTTTTATTATTTTTTGAGGCAGAATCTTGCTGTGTATTCCAGGTTGGCCTCAAACTTGTGACCCTCCTGCCTCAGCCTTATGAATGCTAAGACCACAGATCATACCACCACACCTGGCTAATTTTTATTTTTTTAATTGATCTATAAAAATTTTATATATTAATGTGGTACCATGTGATGTTTTGATATGTGTATACATTGTATAATATTTCATTCAGGGTAAACAAATTTATCTCCTCTAACATCTGTCATTTCTTTATGGTAAAAACACTCAAAATCCTTTCTTCTAGCTTCTTTGAAATATATTGTTGTTGTTGTTGTTGTTGGGTGCTGTCGAGTCCTGTCGGACTCATAGTGACCCTCATAGGGTTTTCAATGGCAGATTGTTTCGAGATTGCCTTGGGAGTGGGTTGCCACATCCTTCTCCCATTTTTGCGGTGCTGGGAATCGAACTTGGGACCTCAGAGACTGAAGAGCGACGCTCTACTAACTGAGATAAATCCCAGCCCGCTTGATATATATAGTACGTGATTATTATCTGCAGTCATGTTACAGCACATTAGATTATCAAAACTTATTTCTCCTATTTAACTGTAACATACTGCTCATTGATCAACCTCTTCCCATTCTTCTCCCCTTCCTACTCTCCCCAGCCTCTGGTAACCACTATTTTGTTCTCACCTTCTATGAGATCAACTTTTTCATATTGTAAATATGTGTAAGACCATGTGGTACTTGGTTTTCTATGCCTGGCTTATTTCTCTTAGCAAAATGATCTCTAGTTCGATCTATGTCATGAATGACAGGATATCATTCATTTTTGTACACCTATTTATTTTTAACTTGGCTCAAATTAAGGCAATTTAAGATATTTCAGATGATATAAATTTACCAATCCATCATCCTGGTACTCAAAGTGTCTTCTATTTTGACTATAATTTAAAAGTTTCAATACTCAATCCAAAAGAAGTTGAAGGTAGAAGATGAAATTGAAATCAAAACTTCTTAAACTTTTCTAAGTCCATAAAAAAAAAGCAACTATTGTTCTCTAAATTCATGGGACTTCATAGGCTATTTCTAAGTGTCATATTTAATTCAGTTAAAGCAGTTTTTTGTTTTTGCATTTCACATTAGGCATTCTTCTATTAGAAATAAAATACTATTACTTCTGTTACTTTCTTGTCTTGGTTCTAAAATTTATTCACTATTACAATTGTCTTTCTAATATAACTTTCAGAAAATGTGGTATGCTTCAATAGCATACCATTAATTTTTTCAACATGAAAATTCTCAAAGAAGGGTTATTACCCCAGGAACCTTTTATTTTTCTTATAATATGCTACTTTAAAAACTAAGGTGTTAACACTTCACTGAGTTGAATATAATAGATTTCTGGGAATTAAAGACAATATTATTTAACAAAGTCCTAATTAACTGCCTGCACAGTTAAAATTTTTCTTATCAAATAACTTCTCAAACATTTTCTCATCAAATAACTTCTTAAAGATTTTATTTTAAAAAGGACAGTGGTACATTTAATGCTAGACTTGAAGTTGTCTTCAAGTAAGAGAACAAATAATGAGAATAACAATACTAATTCACTTCTGTGCATACTTTATCTCTTCAACTAAAATTTACCCATTTGTTACTGTACTTGGTATCCCAGTTCTGGTCCAGAGTACATTCAGTTAATTAAATACTTATTGAATCATCAATAAATCCGTGGGCTTTCTACATTTTAAATTACACATGTATCTTGAAGGAAAGTTCAACCATTTAATTAAGTGAAACTTTCTCATTGTTAAGAGAAACTGGCCTTATGTTCTGTTGGGCCAAATTGCATCCCATGCCCATACTTAAACTTATAAATGGCAAAAGATATGAAAGCATATACATGGATTAAACAAAGTATGATTCATTTTCTATGACAAGAGATAGTGTACTTCTTCTCTTGAAGATTACTGTCTGTGTGGATGAATATTTAAACAAAGCAAGAATTTTATTGGGATGGACATAGTGATGAAGATTTAGGGTATCTGTTACAAATTAATACCCAGTAGGAAATTCAGTACAAATGATCAGTAAGGATTAATTCTTGTTGTTGTTAGTTGCCATGGAGTCTGGTCCAACTCACAGCGACCCTCATAGACTTTTCAATGGCTGACTGTTTGTCGAAATTGCTTTGGGAGTGGACTGCCATGTCCTTCTCTCACTTTTGCAGTGCTGGGGATAGAACCCAGGGCCTCAGAGAATACAGAGTAGCACTCTACCAACTGTGCTAAACCCCAGCCTAGAATTTCTTCTAGTATTATGATATAAAATATGGCCAGAATTCTCACGGATCTCAGACTTTAACTTAATTCCTTTTTAATATTGAATTTTAGTTTTACACCAGGTGGGGTGGTATACACCTGTAATCCTATCACCTCAGGAGATAGAGCCATGAGGGTTGTGAATACAAGGCCAGAGGCAGCCTGCATAACTTAGCAAGAACCTTATGCAGAGTAAAAAATAAAAAATGGGCTGAGGTGCAGCATATGTGTGAGGCCCTGGGTTCAACCCCTAAGTACTGCAACAAATAAATAAGGGAATAAATGAATTTATAAATAAAATTAAAAATTACATTTTAGTTTTATGATGTTTAATGTATTTCCTTAACTGACTTATTACAAAAGTATAATTACTTAAGTTTTGTGTTTTGGGTGCCATAATTTATAAAAATGAACTCAGAAATGCAAGAAATCAATAAATAGTATTGCAGAAAATGTGATTCCATAGTAAAACTGCTGCGATTTCATGAAAGCTAAAAACAATGCCAAATAAAAATACTGAAAATTGGAAGTAGTGAATCATTATATCTTTAAATATTTTTTACTAAGAAGAGAATGGTAATTCAAATTAGGTGATCCTAACTGATGATTTTAATTATGTCCACAGAGAAGCAATATAAATGAGAATAATTTAAGAGCAGAATATCAGTAGTTTTTAGCAAAAGAAGAATTGATAGTGCTCATTAAGAGTCTTACATAATTGCTTGAATCATGAGTACACTATTGATTCACTTAACAGTCTCTCTTCACAGGTAAACTTCCTCCTGGAATCTGGTTTAATTCTAAAGGAGTTATTATTGTTAGGTGCCATAGGGTCAGGTCCGATTCATAGGGACCCTCGTAGGGTTTTCAATGGCTGATTGTTTATTCGGGATTGCTTTGGGAGTAGATTGCCACATCCTTCTCCCATTTTTTTGTGGTGCTGGGGATTGAACTCCAGGGCCTCAAAGAGCACAGAGCAGCAATCCACTAACTGAGCTAAAGCCCAGTCCTTAAAGAAGTCAGCTAACTTAAATAAGTTTGTTTACTTGATAGTTTTATTTTTAAGGATAGAATGAAACACTAATGGAAATTTTTAATAGCACAGTGCATTTTTGACAAAGAAACTTTTTTGTGTGGATATTTGTTGTTGTTGTTAGGTGCCATCGAATCTGTGTCTGACTCATAGCGACCCTCATAGGGTTTTCAATGGCTGACTGTTTTGGGATTGCCTTGGGAGTGGATTACCAGGTCCTTCTCCCATTTTTGCAGTGCTAGGAATTGAACTCGGGACCTCAGAGACTGCAGCGCAGCACTCTACCAGCTGAGCTAAATCCCAGCCCGTGTGGATATTTAGCCATTCTTAATTCAATCACAGAGACCCAAGAAATAAAAGTGGATTTATAAAACTAGATAAAATTCATAACCTAAGGAAATATCAGTCATAATGCAAAATATTGTTTATTTTCAAAGACAAAATGAAAACTCTCAAGTTAGGCATCATAATGTACTTTTGAAGCTCAAATCTCATTGTCAAAACTAAATATACAGGATGTGATAAAAACACAGTGAATGTTTATATAAAAATTATTACAATAAAAGATGCATTGCCATTAATCCCCCTCAAAATACTCCATGGCGTCAAACATACATATCGAATTATTCTTGCCACTTTTTGAAGCAGTTCTGGAAGCCCTCTTTTGTGAATGTCACACATCACTTCTGGTATGGCCATTTCTTTGAAATAAAAACACTATGGTGCATCCTCATCCACCTTATTCACCAGATCTGGCACTGTGCCACTGCTGGCTCTTCCCCAAAGTTAAAATGACCATGAAAGGCAAATGTTTTCAGTTGATTCAGGACATTGAAGCAGTCACGAAAACACAACTAAAGACAATCACGTAAGAGGACAATTGTCTTTTACTGTAATTTTTTAAATTTAAACATTCACCATAACTTTTGATCACACCTCATATGCAAAATGATCAATAAATTTAAAATGGTTAAACTCTTCCTCTTCAATCAAAATAAACAGTAGCTAAAAATTATTTTAAAGACTTGTCCATTGTTCAAATTGCAACATTTTAAATTATCTTTTGTAATAGGAAGAAGTTTGTAATCTTATATGCATTTTGCTCAGCAAAGTATACACAGTGTTTATTAAGTATTTAGTTTATGAAATATTTTTCACTAATATATTCTACAGTAATCTTCCAAAGCCAAAGTACAAATATTCACAAGAGTACTTTATCATCTATGTCTTCTTGTTCTTTATCCCTTATTATCACAATGTTCTGAACACACACACTCTTTATTTAGCTCCTCTGCACCATTAGATGTTATTTCAGATATTTTCTCCTGTTCACTTCCAATAGAGATTTTAGGTGGTTACAGATCCTTTTAGAGTGACAGGCATTAAAAGTGTAAAATTAGCAGGTTACTTGAGGCTGTGAAATTGAAGGAGAAATACAGATTTTCAGAGAGTTTGCTGTTTTCTGTGTGGTCATATTTTCAACCTGCATTCTGTCACGCTAGGGCAGTTTTCCATTTACTGCAGCAAGTGACTAAAAGGTTTTGTGGTGGTCTGGTAGATGTCATAGCACAAGCAGAAATTAACTCAGTACACATCCAAGTGAAAGCTCTCAAAAAGAATTTTAAACATTTTAAACATCACAAATGCCAAGGGGGCAGAAATAAATACCAACTGCTGTCAAGATATATTTTTAACAAAGTTTATTAGAAACACAACAGAAAATGCTAAAATAAATAGTATACAGGAGTAAAAATACTCACTTAAATCAGAACTTTTTTTAAATTGAGAAATTCATAAACTTCAACGCATAGAACTGACACTTCAGTGAGTATAATTCCCATGCTACTGATTATCTAAAATCCAGAGCTGACTATAAATTCATGTGTGGTGATTTATATGCAAAATACAAACTTGCATTTATAACTGAAGTGAAATAAAAACAACAGAACATGTAAATTTTTTTGTTTGTTTGTCTTTTGGTACTGCGGGTTGAACCCAGGGCCTTGCGCTAGCTTTGCACGTGCTGGACCACTGAGCTGCACGCCCAGCCTTTTTAACTTTTTTGAGGCAGGGTCTCCCTAAATTATTCAGAGTGCCTCTGGTCTCAAACTTGTGATCCTCCTGCCTCCACCTCCCCAGCCACTAGGATTACAGATGTGCGCCACCGCGCACAGCACGTTTTTGTTTTCTGAGACAAGTTCTCACTATGTAGTCCATGCTGGCCTCAAACTCATTATGTATATAACAGAGGAGAGTCAAGTTCCCATAATTCATTCATTCATTCATTCGTTCATTCATTCAACAAAACTATAATTATTGTGTTCATGTCATAATTCTAGTGTCTTTATAAATTAATGATGACATTAAATGCATGCAAATTTCATAGTGTAATTTTGATTTGAAAATATTTTAAGCGAATTTAATCTCCAAACTTGAGAAAGTGCCATTTTTATTGATAGAAGGTCATCACTAAACAAGTCATTGATAAGAAAATAAAAGAAAACGAGCAACTTGATTAAAAAGCCAAGACATGCTAGATATCAGTAATATATTGTTTTACCAGCAATAAAACTAATAAGTTTCCACTAATAAAATTAAGTGGGGCTGGGATTTAGCTCAGTTGGTAGGGCGCTGCGCTGCAGTCTCTGAGGTCCAGAGTTCAATTCCCAGCACCGCAAAAATGGGAGAAGGGCCTGGCAATCCACTCCCAAGGCAATCCCGAAATAGCCATTGAAAATCCTATAAGGGTTGCTATGAGTCAGATACCAACTCGAAAGCACCTAACAAAAACAACAACAATAAAATTAAGTAATCAGAATCACTACCATTTTTGAAGTGCCTAAAAATATCAATCATACACCTTAATACAAGTAATTCATCTCTATGTTAACTTTTAGGATTTTTTTCAGTTCAATTTCATAGAAATGAAAAATTGAGGCTCAGATGATGTACAAGATTACACATTCAAGAAGTGATTTTATCCTAGGTCTCTTCAATCTTAAAACTTTAAACAAAAATTATATGTAGAATATTCTTAACTTTATTGGCCAGTTAACATTTCAGTAGTGTAGATATACATCTAATTTGTATTACCAACAACAGAGCTGAATGTAACTGGGGCTTGTTTGGCCATATTTTAATGTGTTATATATTTTGATGTGGTATCTTTCATCTTCAAATGTTAAGTCCCCTATATAAACCATTTTTAAAAATATGCCTATACTCATTTTTCTGAAATTAAAGACAACTCTCTAAATACAAAGGCACCTTTAGCCTAGTTAACTAGTGTCCTTTCAGGTCTCTGCAGGCTCCAGTTTGAAATAAAGGCTGGTAGTAACAGCCTTAATGAGAGTTATTGGAAGAGTTGTTTAAGATGTGAACCCCTCTGCTTAACAAGCAATGCAAGCAAAATTGTCTAGATTAAGAGAACCATTTAAATAAAGTATCTTAGCCCATTAGTGTGCCTTTCAGTCTCCTTTGTGTCTTTAGTTTCTTGAAATCATAACTGTTTCTCCGGATGACCTTCATTATAATCTGGTTAGTCACATCGACATTTTTCCCAGACAACCAGATAAAGCACAAATTTAGAAAGCCTGAACATGGCAAATAAAGATGGCTTTGACCATTATGACTGAGCAGCAACCCCGTGGGTGTTAAAAAATTACTTTAGTTATGTGGTTCAGTCTCTTGAGATTTAGAAGTAGCCAATTATGGCCCAGAAGCCAGAAAAGTGACTGATCATTGTCTGAAAACATGATAATAAAGTGGGAAGGTGACACAGATTCATCTTTTTTCCCCTTACAGGTAGATGTTGATTGAAATAACAAGAGATTTTAAAATCTGATGCACAACTTTCATTTCTTCTTTGATGTTTCCTGCCTCTTGTCTATAGCATTACACTTTATAAAATATGGTCAGTTAAAAATAAAAAGCCAGAGAATAATTTCCACTCACTAATGATGAATACAAAATACTTGGAAAATTGAATTTTGCACACTGACAAGTGCAAACAGCACTGAATGCCCAATAATATTAAAGAAATAGGAGTTTTCCACATTGCATATGAAGTGGCTCTCTGTTCCCTGACCCTGCAAGCTCTCTTCAGGTGACTTTGCACCTATTTTTGTCTTTTTTAGAATGCCTTCTATCACATGATACCACTAGTGAAACAATCACCCCTGCTTCAAGACCAAATCAAAAGTTGCCATCACAGTCCTCCCAGCTGGAACAGTCATGCCCAATTTCACAGCATTATGGTACAATCCTCAATTATTGTCCTATATCATGGTATTATGTGCATCTACTGAAGTGTATGGAATGCCTCACAGATTTTTTTTTTTCTTGCAGTGCTGGAGGGTTGAATCCAGAGACTTGTGCATAGCACACTGCTAGTGCTCCACCACTGAACTGCACTCCCATCTCCCATTTCCACCTTTTAGAGACAGGGTCTTGCTAAACTGCACAGGCTGCCTCTGTCCTCAAACATGCCACCCTGTTGCCTTAGCCCCATCAGTTGCTGGGATTACAGATGTGCACCATGGCTACCAATAACATAATGTTTTTAGATATTCAAAATGAAAGTAAAGAGCATATAGAAATATAAAGGAAATTAATTATATTCTAATATAATAAACAAATACTAAATACAGGAATATTATATGTAATTTATTAATGTAGTTGCAGGCATAATACTTAACACAAATACAAAGTAGTGGTTAGTATATTAACCACTAGTATATGTAAGTATATGATTTTTTAAGTAATGTAAAATTGGGATTTGATATAAAATATTAGTGGTATATTCACTTATTTGGCTACTACTATAGTGCATTACCTATCTTCATAATTGGAAAAAAATGCTGTTTCAGTTATAGGTGAGTGAAAATAGTGATGTAGTTTTTTTCCTGTACTGATTCATAGATTCCAGATTAGGAACACTGCATTTTTGACTGCATGGTCACAAGAGCAGAGTTTTATATTTGTTCATTTCTGTGTCTTTAGGACAGAAAAGAACAACTGGCCCAATCCAAGTTTGTTGAATAGTAGCGGAATTATGTATTAAAGGTTCATATGCCAATTTTATCACTGTCCTTACCTCATCACAAAATGTGAGGAAATTTGATATTTAGTAAAAGTAATAATTTAAGCATTTTGACTGAAAGTATATTTCTTAACATTAAAATCTTATAAATTTATATTGTCAATGGATACTACACATTGCACTATTCTTTATCTTACATACAGAAGCATAAAAATTAAATGGCATTTGTAACTAAGGAATCTGTGATTGTTATATTTTTCTCCTGTTCCTTCCATGTCAACACACAAGAATAAAATTTTCAGCGATGCTGATAAAGTCTTTGCATTGGGGTTTAGGTCAATTGGTAGAGTGCTGCCATGCACTTTCTGAGGCCCTGGGTTCAACTGCCAGCACTGCAGAATTGAGAGAAGGATGTGTCAGGCCATTTCTGAAACAATCCCAAAGCAATCAACCATGGGAAACTCTATAAATGCCAGAGAAGCATTGACATAGTGCTGGGCACACACAGTGTTGGGAGTGTTTCATTCTATTGTACATAGGGTCACTATGAGTTGGACTTAACCCGAGCGTACCTAACAACAACAGCAACAATAAGGTCTTTATATCCAACATCAGTTCCCAGGGAGTATAAGCTCTAATCATAGAAACTAATACAATACATACTACAAAGTGGGACAAGGGAAGTAGCAATAATTTCAGTTATTCAAATGGAAGATTCTTACAACAACAATATTAAAGGGCATTCCACTACTAAATAGCGAAGATAAGAAAAAAAGTGCCCAGTTTTTCAACTCTAGGCTATTTCTCTGCTATATTAAGAACCCCATTTGGGGGTAAAGCTCAGTGTTATAGCACATTCTTAGCATGTGCAAGGCCCAGGTTTGAGCCACAGCACCAAAAACGGGTGGAATGTGGGGCAGAAAGAGAAAGACAGAAAGGAAATAAGGAAGGAGAACCTTCCCTATATGGAGCATAATAAGCCTATCATTTGAATATCGCCTAATGACCTAATGCCTAATATCATGTACACCAATAATTTATGATTTAATTTTCCAGCTTTCAACTGCTTTCTTTTTAGCATAATATTTAGCACCCATAGATGACTATGATGTACAATTTAATAAAATTAGAGGATAAACATAGTGAAAACATGATTTCTTTTCATATCTGTTAACTACATAATCCCAACAATGTTGTTGACTTTTTTGTTCTTTTTCTTTTTTCTTTCTTCCCTCCCTCCCTCCCTCCCTCTCTCTCTCCCTCCCTTCCTTCCTTTCTTTCTTTTTTTCCTTCTTTCTTTTTCTTTTCTTTTCTCTCTCTCTTTCTTTCTTTCTTTTTCTTTCTTTTTGCAGTCCTAAGGGTTGAACCCATCACCTTGTCTCACACATTCTTTGCAATTGCTCTAACACTGGGCTGCACCCCCAGTCCATTTTTAATTTTTCTATCTTGAGACAAGTTTATTCGGGCTGCCTCTGGCCTTGAATCTGCGATCCTCTTGCCTCCACCTCCTGAGTGTCTGGGATTATAAGCATGAGCCACCGCACCCAGCTAATAGTAGAACTTTTTACATGAATATAAAAAGGAAGTATATAAAATCAATACCTCAACCATTTGTCAGGTAGATATAAAACATATTTACTAGACATATCCTATATAATATATATATAATACATATCACTTTAGACAATTACATAACTGAGTGTGTTTTCTCACTTCTGATCTAAACCATCATTCTAAATTCAGAAAATCTTTAGGAGATTTATAATGCTATGCTATTGCTTATTAACAGTAAAAGCTTTATTAGATAATTGATTAAAGTAGAAAATGGCATTTTATAGCAGCATAAGTATAAATGCAATAGCCCATTCCCCTTTGAGTTAAAAATGAGAGTTTGGTAAAATATGATTACAGATCTTTATAGTGTAAATTGATCACAGTCTGTCTGAGTTATGATTAGCTATATTATTATCCTAAAAATTTGACTCTTCCTCATAAGATTTTATTATATTTACTCTAAGAAATTAGCCCTTAACAGCCCCTATAAAATATGATTTTTCAACATTTAAAAGTAATCATATTAATTGCACACAAGAAGAAATATGCTGAAAATGTTCCACATGTTATCCAGATAATTAATAAACATTACCTCTATTTTTTGTTTTGTTTTATATTTCTTTGAGTCAGGGTCTTGCTATGTAGCCCAGCCTGACCTGGAACTTGTGATTCTCCTGCCTCACCCTCATGACTGCTGGGATTACTGGCATGCACAACCATGCACTGTTCTAATCCTTCATTACTTTTGATCTCAGAACCAGGAATGTAGTACTCAACAAATTAATTGGGAAATTTTACTTTTAATGTGAAATTTTAAAGTTATTTATCTTTGAACACAATTGAGCTCTTAATAAAATTTAAATGGAAAAAGAAACATCCGGTTTGTTTTCTTACTGGCTCTAGTAAATAATAGAGAAAATTGCAAAGCAGGTACTCCAAAATATGAAGAAAATTATCATTCTTGCCAAAAAAAAAATCTTCTGGCATCTGTTGCAACACAGAGCCATTATAATGCAATTAGACAGACTAAGGACCAGATGCTAAGGAAGCAAAATTTAAAGATGAAGTATGATATTATTTTGGTTAATGAATTTTATTCCAAATGTTATAGAAGTGACTTGTGGAATTGTTTTTTGAAAGATCGATTGTCACATGTACATACTGCATTTTAACATGTCTTTGTAATCTAATAAGAAAAGTATATTCTCTCACACACAATATTAGATAATTGTAAAATGACTAAGTTGCAAACATTCACACAGGTAGATGAATAACTTGGCAATAGTGATAATTTTAAATTCATATCCCCAAAGAGTAGGAGTTATGATGTGCTATAAATATCACATAATTTTAGGAACTACAATCAAAAGAAAATAGAGAAATATTTTAAATAAAATATTTTCTGTCTCATGTTCTCAATCTGGCATTATAATATAATGAAAATGTATGCCAACATAATCTTGAAAATACAAGTTAATACTACTCCAAGAAATACTGAAGCTAAAATCAAAATACTTTAGTATGTTCTTTGTCTTCCTACCTACAGTTTCTCCCAAGTACTCATTACTTTGAAAATAAATGTCTCTTGTATAGTAAGCTTGTCAAAATGAAAATCTGGATCACACTAGAAGGGAATAATGGAAAATAAGAGGAGAAAACTAAGTAAAATAATAATCTGTTAAGTCAGATTTCTTTTAGTGAGTTGAAGATAAATAAAATCCAGAAGTCTTTATTATATGAACAAAATATTTTTTCATAGCTATGTAACACTAGTTTCATCCAAGAAGTAGAATCTGTATTTTTTAATATTGCCTGCCCTTCATATTTTTAAACTTATTATGCCACAGCATACCACAATGTTCCTGGATTCCAGTTACCAGGGATGAATTATTACAATAGTGAGGTACATTAACACTAATTTCACTAAACATGTCAGCCCAAACCATTGTTGTTGTTGTTAGGTGCCATTGAGTCGGTATCCGACTCATAGCAACCCTCTGTACAACAGGGGAAACGCGATTGTCAGTGCTTCTCTGCTGTTCATAGGGTTTTCAATGGCAGATTGATTTTTGGGAGGGGGTTGCCAGGTCCTTCTCCCAAGCCTACAGCTTCTGGTGTTCCCAGGCGGTCTCCCATCCAGGTACTAACCAGGCCCGACCCTGCTTAGCTTCGGAGATCTGATGGGATCAGATCCCACAGGGCTATGGCTGCAGGCCCTACCCAAACCATAGAGTTCTCTAAAGATTTGCATCCTAAAAGCAGATAGTTAGGAAACTGTTAATGTTTATATCAAGGAAATCAACTTCATTTAAATATTCCAGAATCGATCCTTCCATATTGTGACATTTTCACTTAGTATGAGCATTAAAAATATGTAGGAAAGCACAACTTCTGTATTCATAACGAATATGATCAAAATAGGCCTTTTCTCATTCATGATTGTTGTTATCAGTGTCCTTGAGTCTGGTCCAACACATACTGACCCTCTGTACAACAGAACAAAACACTTCCTGACACTGTGCCACACCTGGAACTATTGTCAGAGCTTCTCTGCTATTCCTAGGGTTTTCAATGGCTGATTGATTTGGGAATAAGCTGCCAGGTACTTCTCCCAATCCTACAGCACCTGATATTCCCAGGCAGTCTCCCATCAAAATACTAACCAGGCCCGACCCTACTTAGTTTCTGACAACTGACGGGATCAGATGCCAGAGTGGTATGCTGGAGACATTCATGATTACTACTAAATATTTGTTGAATAAATTAGTGAAATCCCTATAAACATACCTATATTATTTTCAGCAACAACAATAAACTCCATAGGTGATGAAAACTAAGCTTTCAGGGTTTTCTAAAATACTCACTCCACATGTATTCAATGTATGTTCTGAAATCTAACCCACATGCTCTCAAGTTTTAAAGGGCTACACAATCAGGTACAGATTAGACACTCAAGACTCCAATCCAATCCACACATGACTAATCCACATTTGATTTTGTAACCGTTTAAAATTTTTCAAAGAGTGTGTATTAGATTCAAGAATATATGGTAATTTCTTGTCAAGTGAGAGAAAGCTAGAGTAGATTTTGCTGCAGTACAAACCCGTAATGACACAATTCTCCATTGTAAACAAGGGGATAGAATTTCTCCTTTTAATTCAAGCCACAAGTGAAATGAGGGTATTTCTCAAACAAAAGTGTTATGGTAGGAGGGATGTTCTTTTGGGATACTGTGCCTAAACTA
This sequence comes from Pedetes capensis, assembly GCA_007922755.1. Taxonomy (NCBI): domain Eukaryota; kingdom Metazoa; phylum Chordata; class Mammalia; order Rodentia; family Pedetidae; genus Pedetes; species Pedetes capensis. The sequence goes on from VMDO01028862.1 coordinate 17,423, forward strand.
TTGATGAACTTGGTAAATACATGGTACTAAAAGGCAATCTTTCTATGAGGACAATATTAGTCATGCAGTATTTAAATATGTATCATTTGCCAGGCACTGTTGTGCATGCCTGTAATCTCAGCAACCTGAGAAACTGAACCAGGAGGATCTCATGTTGGAGGCAAGAGGCAACTTTATGCAATTTAGTGAGACCCTGTCTTAATATAAAAATTAAAATAGTGGGGGACTGGTGGCACAGCTCAGTGGTAGGGTACTTGACTAGCATGCATGAGGCCCTGGGTTCAACCTCTCAGTTCTGCAAAATAAACAAACAAAAAACAAAAGAACAAATTTTCAAAAACTATATTACTTAAGTGCCTACTGTTTTTAAAGAAAGACTCAAAAACATGAAGTGTACCTACCAAGTTATATAAAAAGGAATATAAGACATAGCACCTGCTCTGAAGAATCCTACAAAAAGTTATGGAATCAAAGATCACTCACAGTAAATATTTAACACATAATGAAATCAGTTAGCAGATATAAATGGTTATGTGAAACAAAAGTACACAGAATGAACTAAAACTTGGAAGAGAGAAAGCACTGTTTTAGTTATAGTTGAATTGGATGGTTAAAGATGAGAACTCCTCGCAAGCAAAATAGGTGTGAGTCAAAAATTCCAGAAAGAGAGAAAGAGCCTAGCAATGCAATAACAAGTGAACGAACTTGCAGGCACAGGCAAGAGATTTTTTGCTGCAGATATAGATAAGACGATATAGCTTAAACCCTAAAAAGTGCACATTCAACATAGTTCCCTGAGAGGATTCATATTGATCTCAAGTTACAAGAAATTCTACTAGATTTGAGAATTACACAATCAACTGAAAGCCTGAGAACATGAATTTTGGTTACACAGTTATTAAAAATACCATCATCATAGGTCAATAGGGCCATTCTGCAATGTGTGTATGCATGTATGTATATATGTATGCGTATATATATGTGTGTATGTGTGTATATATATATATACATATATATGTATATATACATTTCAAAAAATCACGGTATGCACAATATATATATATATATATATATACAATTTTATTTGTCAATTTAAAAATAAAATATAGTAAAATAGTTTTAAGAAAATATCTCATGCCGGGCGCCATGGTGCATGTCTGCAATCCCAGCAATTTGGGAAGCTAAGGAAGGAGGGGGGGCTGGGATTTAGCTCAGTTGGTAGAGTGTTGCGCTGCAGTCTCTATGGTCCCGAGTTCAATTCCCAGCACTGCAAAAATGGGAGAAGGGCCTGGTAATCCACTCCCAAGGCAATCCTGAAACAGTCTGCCATTGAAAACCCTATGAGGGTCCCTATGAGTCAGATACTGACTCGATGGTCCCTAACAACAACAATCTCTAGTTTCCAATTAATGAAACATTACATTTTGGGCTGGGATTTAGCTCAGTTGGTAGAGCACTGCGCTGCAGTCTCTGAGGTCCCGAGTTCAATTCCCAGCACCGCAAAAATGGGAGAAGGACCTGGCAATCCACTCCCAAGGCAATCTCAAAACAGTCAACCATTGAAAACCCTATGAGGGTCGCTATGAGTCAGATACTGACTCCATGGCACCTAACAACAACAATAATAAGGCAGGAGGGTGGGGCTGGGATTTAGCTTAGTTGGTAGAGCACTGTTCTGCAGTCTCTTAGGTCCTGGGCTCGAATCCCAGCACCACAAAAATGGGAGAAGGACGTGGCAATCTACTTCTGAGGCAATCCCGAAACAGTCAGCCATTGAAAACCCTATGAGGGTCGCTACAAGTCAGACACTACTTGACAGCACCCAACAACAACAACAACAACAAGGCAGGGGGATTGTGAGTTCGAGGCCAGAGGCAGCCTGCAAAACATAGGAGACCCCGTCTCAAAATAGAAAATAAGAAAAAAAGGAGCTGGGGGCAGAGTTCAGTGGTAAAGCACTGGGTTCACCCCTAGTACTGAAAAAAAAGTAATTCATGCTCAGCTGTAGCTGTAGTCCAAGCTTCTCTGGAGGCTAAGGTCAGAGGATCACTTGAGTTAAGGAGTTCAAGGCCAGCCTTTGCAACACAGCAAGACCCCCCAACCCTCCCACACCCAATGCCAAAAACGTAATATATTATTCTAAAAAGCTGAGCTCGCAGAAGCAGAGTGGAGTAATGGTAACCAAAAGATGCCAATTGGGGAAAGTGAGTATATGTTTGTCAAATGGTGGAAACTTTCAGTTATAAGATTAATAAGTTCTGGGGATCTAATGTATAGCACAGTGCTTAGAGTTAATAATACTGTACTCTATATTTGCAATTTGCTAAGAGAGAACTGAATTGTCCTTACCATAAAATATTAACTATCTGAAATAATGTATATGTTAATTAACTTGATAGTGATAATCATTTCAGAATATAATAATCATCCCATTGTTTACCTTGAATATATACAATTTTCATTTGTCAATTATAACTGAATAAACCTGGGAAAATATAACTCAGAGTTACTATTGCATTTTACTGATCTAGTACATATACATTTTATCTCATTTGACTCTTGAAATGACTTAACCTGAATATCGGTGTTCTCAGATATGAAAACTGAGGCCCACTGTAGATGAATAACTATCAAATCCAAACAATAACCATTGGAGTTGGGATTCCTGCCAGGTGTCCTCTTTACAAACCATTTCCTACTTTTATAATTTCCTCATGTCATTGAAAATCTGGAGCTTTTATCATGAAAGCATTTCTAGCATATCTGGAAGCATATGCTTATCAACTATGGAAAAGAAATCCGTTCTTAAACGATAATCTCAACTTGAAATTTGCACATAAAATATATTTTGTATCATCTTATACTATGGGACAAAACAAGAAGCAGAAAAAAATGAAACTAGCTTACCATCGGAGATCTGACTACTCTCGAAATTTAGACAATTCAGGTCATTAGTCATGGAGTCCTAAGAGGAAAAAGTATGCCTGATTCCACACTAGTAAAGCCAGAAGCACTCTAATTTGCATCCCCTCCTTGGCTGAGGATATCAGATGTGTTCAGGTTGAACAAGTTCAAGACTCCTGCTTGAGTAATTTTAAGGAATGTAACAGTCTGAATAGTAATTGGTCATTTAATAATCCTGTTTGCAGGGCTAACATAAGCTTGCTTCACTCTTAAGCACAGAATAGGACCAACTACCTTACTCAGTGCTAGGAAAAGAAATCTTCATCTGCCTATAAGCTTTAAAGTCAACCTGATGTGAAATCCTGAAATACATTTTGAAAATGAATGGATTAGTGATAAAATTAATGAGAAAACTAAAGTCTTTGAAATGAAATATTTTTGGCATGCGATAACCTGATATGCTGCCCTCAAAAGTCCCTTGCAATTAGGTTTGCTGAGCCACCGCAGCATAGCTTCTCTTGCATCATGGGTATTATGTTAACCAAGCCAACTTGTCTATTTGTCCTTGTCGCACATCACTCTTCAACATCAACTTTTGTCCTTATCTAAAGCTATCTGATACTTTTATCTTCTGGGTTTTTTCATTATGCTTTGTCATTTGTAAAGGCTCCCCACAATAATTACTACTACTGTCAACTGTAAATCTTCAGCATTAAACAACTAAAATGTTCTTTAATATCAGCATCACTCACTACAGCTTTACACACCTTCCATTAGCTGATACCCACCCTAGCTGGACTCCAGTTAGCTACTTGAGTGTTATTTACAAGGAACACCTTACACTTTCCTTCCTTGAATTGTACCTGTGTGTGTGTGTGTGTGTGTGTGTGTGTGTGTGTAGTTACAGACTCATATGTGCAGTTATGCCTCAGATAGCATTTACTGAAGTATTGACACACATATATATGTAAAACTAGGACCAATTGGGGATCAAACCTGATGGTGAATCTCTGAAAGGCTGTGAAGAATATATACATATATATATATATACATATTACATATATATACATATATATATATACACACACACGTGCTTATGATTCTTTAATCCAAAAACCAGGGAAACATCAAGTGATGGAGAGTTTGTGCCTCAGTGAATCACTATTATCTACCATCAACTGATTCCTACACTTTCTACTAATTTAGTCAGCAAACACGTATTAAGCTACTGTCGCCTGGCTGAAAATATACTTGATACTGTACATTCAGTGATGATCAAAGGAAACAGATGATAGGTGAGGAGAGCATTCCAGGCAGAGGCAATAGCAGAAAACAGCTTAGCATTTGAAAAATGAGAGCAGGTCAGCGTGACTGAAGAGCAATGAGTATGCAGAGGAGGAGGAAGACATTGCTAAAGATATTGAATGCACCAGAACAATAATGCTCATTAACCAGAGGTCAAAACAACCTGGTTTATATTTCTAAAAAGATCACTCTGGATTCTGTATGGAGAGGGAGAAGAAGAGTACAAATACACAAGTAGCAAAGGCAAGTTGGGAGAGGACTACTCCAGTGGGTAAGTGTGACTTAAGTTAGAAGAAAGCAAAAGATATGGATAGCACATATTCACTTTCTGTTCCATGAACCTTTTATTCACATACTGGGATATCTGGCACATTTTCCTATAGCACCTCTTCTAAACTTTCCTAGACCCTTTCAGATTCATAAGTTGTTTCCTTCCTCTCCATTTTCTGTTCCATCTCTAGTTGCTAAGCATAGCAAAGTCACCCTGTGTAAGCTCCATTACTCTCCCTTGCTCTAACACCTTTAAGTGCCTTTGCCCTGTTTTTAAAACAAGTGGAACAATTTCTATCTAACCTTTCGTGTTACTTTAGGTTCTCCACGCACAGTCGCCATGATTTGGAGTTCAGGTAGTTTATCTCACAAATTGATTTCAGGAAGCAGATGAAAGTACAGAAAGTGAGACAAGGAAGGATAAGAAGGTGATCTGGAATGTGTTAATGACTGGCAACTGGGGCTCAATCCCACTGTTGAAACTTTGAAAGATTCTGAAGAACATTCATCAGAATTGTCCACCAGAGTATGAGGTAGCTGGGTGCTTTTTCCAAGGATTTCTACCTTCTAGTCATTAAAAGTCCCTTTTAGTGGCATTACCATCCTTTCCCCTTTTATTTATGGGTTACTACTGTTGCTTATTGAAAACCCTGAGGGTTGCTATGAGTGGGACACGATTCAAAGGCACCTAACAGCAGCAACTGTTGCTTAGTTGGTAGAGCACTGCTCTGCACTCTCTGAGGCCCTGGGTTTGATTCTCATCACCATAAAAATGGGAGGAGGACGTGGCAGCCTACTCCAGAAACAATCTGGAAACAATCAGCCATTGAAAACTCCATGAGGGTGGCGAGTTGGACCCAACTCATTGGCACCTAACAACAGCACTGTTTGCAGCAGAGCAAGTTCTCAATGAGCTAAAATAAGTGCTCAGCCAAAGCAGCAGAGAAGTAGGAATTCCAGAGGTAGGTGCTTTGTGAAGTTTCAAATCCATGCCAATATCTGTTTAATTTTATACCTAACAGAATTTCTTTTTTAATTTTGCAAGCTTTTAAGAATATGTCAATTAGGAATTCCTGAGCCACAAAAGCTATTTATATTTCAAAATACTCTTTGTAGAATCTCTTTTAATGTGGGCTATGGGCTATATATGGCCTTTGGAAAAGTGCTTTTTTTCTGAAGCTATTTTATGCTTGTTTGAAACCAACAGAAATATTTTCAGAGTCTTGGAACCTCCAAGGTAATTGTTTAAAAATTGTGCTTGCTGGAATCTGTCAGTATTTTAGTAAATATTATCTGAAGCATAACTATAAACAAATTTGAACAGCAGGCTAGTTCACACAGAAATTATTTTATTCATTGGAATGTCTTCACATGTGGTATACCTTATTTTTAGTTTGACTTAGTTTATGATTGACAATCGTGATTCCAAGTGTGGTTAGGTCACATA
>VMDO01028863.1:0-23332 GCA_007922755.1 Pedetes capensis
ACCTTATGAACAGCAGAGAAGCACTGACAATAGTGTTTCGCCTGTTGTACATAGGGTTGCTATGAGTTGGACACCAACCTGATGGCACCTAGCAACAACAACAACAAGCTTAAGTATAAACTCATCCGAGGCAGAGCCAGAGCCTCCAGTTTCCTATCGCACCCTTGGTTCCACATAGCACACAGAATCCTACAGCACAGATCTCAGTGCGGCATCCTCAAGACCAGCCTGGCTCAGGGCCCCAGAGAAGCAGGAGGGTGAGGATCCTTGAGATTGCAAGAAGCCCTATGGGCTGTCTCAGGTCACAGGGTCCCTTTGAATGTGCCCAGGGCCACCTGTTCATATTTCCTGGGAACTGAAGTCTCCTTTGTCATCAGGCTTTAAAGGCATATCTGGTTGTGGTTGCATTATGGTGGCCTTGAAGACCCAAGTGTCTGGCATGGTGAAGGCCCAGCCTCCCTGCCTCTATTCCTCTGCCTGCCCACGTTGCTTCTTGCTCTAATCTCTCTTCCTTCCATCTTCCTCAAAGCTTCTGCCTGTTCTCTTTTCTCTGTTTTCCTCTCAGCTTTTGGGGCAACTTTGGGTTCTTTCTTGGGAGAAGGACCCGGCAACCCCCTCCCAAAAATCAATCTGCCATTGAAGACCCTATGAACAGCAGAAAAGTACTGACAATAGTGTTTCACCTGTTGTACAGAGGGTTGCTATGAGTCGGATACCGATTCGACGGCACCTAACAACAACAACAACATGCGTTCTCCATTTAGCTCCTATCCAGACTTTCAGAGAAAGAGGGTTACACTGGGTGACCCAGCTGTAATCTACACAGGAATCTCCTATTGGACAGAACTCCATGTCTCGCCATATCCTAGGATGGTGGTCATCCTGTTGCTACCCCTTTTATGGTCCAACCATCTATGGTCAAAGTAGCAAGGGGCCCAGAGAGAACTCAAAGGGTCCCTCAGAACGGAAAGGCTGCCCCATTCAGCCTCAGATCAAACAAGTAGTTGTTCAAACAGCCATAAATCCTGATGTTGGCACCAACAAAACAGAAAGAAATCAAGGTTTCAGACCAGCGGACTAAACAATCAGAGTACTCTTCAAAACAAAGACCAGATCAAAACCAAAAGCCCTTTCTCTTCCTCGATTTATCTACCAATGTGTGCCTGGGCAGCCACATCATACTGACAGAGAGGGAATCCTAGACTCTGGGTGTTGTTGTTGTTAGGTGCCGTCGAGTCAGTATCCGACTCACAGCAACCCTTGTAGGGTTTCAATGGCTGACTGTTTCGGGATTGCCTTGGGAGTGGATTGCCAGGTCCTTCTCCCATTTTTGTGGTGCTGGGAATTGAACTCGGGACCTCAGAAACTGCAGCGTAGCTCTCTATCAACTGAGCTAAATCCCAGCCCTAGACTCTGGGAACCACTGAAAATTTCTATGCAGTCCATCCATGAGGCAATCTACCCACAGGATCACCTCCCGGCTGGCTCACCAAAATTGTAACCAAGCGCTAGGTGCTAACAACCACACAAGAATGAAACAGAGATTGATGAAGAAAAAAATGATTTATTTAATGCTTGGTCAAGGAAGGAAAAAAAACTATTTTTCTAAAGTTCTTTTCAGCTTCTCTATGGTAGACCCTTCTTTTATAATAGCAAGAGATAAGTACTCAAAAGACAGAAAATATGTAGACTAAACTGTTGGCTGATGTTAGTTTGAACTAGGAGAAAATCCTCTCTCTGATTTTATGCTCCTGGTTGGGGCCCTCCTGCTGTATTCTCATTCCTCCAGGGTCTGTGTCCATTTTCCACGATAATTATCATTTATACAATAACACAGCGTTCCTCATTTTTCTATACCCTTCTCCTTTCTGATGACGGTTTGAGAATTATTTTCAAAGGCCCCACAACCACACTGTGTGTGTGTGTGTGTGTGTGTGTGTGTGTGTGTGTGTGTGTGTGTGTGGTACTGGGGGTTGCAGTACTTGGGATTGAACCCAGGGCCTCGCACTTGCATGCTCTGCAAGTGCTGGACCACTGAGCTGCACCCCCAGCCTATTTTTTTTACTTTTTGAGACAGGGTCTCGCTAAGTTACACAGACTGCCTCTGGTCTCGAACTTGTGATCCTCCTGCCTCCGCCTCCCGAGCCACTAGGATGACAGGCGTGCGCCACCGCACCAGGCTTAATATCAAGTTTTTAAAATGCAAATGACATAATTTCATTCTTCTTTATGGCTGAGTAGTACTCCATTGTGTATATATACCATTTATTTATCTGTTCATCTGTTGAGGGACACCTAGGCTGATCTATAACTAGGCTATTGTGAATGTTGTTGTTGTTGTTAGGTGCCATGGAGTTGGTATCCGACTCATAGCGACCCTCTGTACAACAGGGGAAACACTATTGTCAGTGCTTCTCTGCTGTTCATAGGGTTTTCAGTGGCAGATTGTGAATAGTGCCACCATAAACACAGATGCGCAGGTATCTCTGTTGTATGCTGACTTAGATTCCTTTGGGTATATAACCAGGGGGTTAACCTCATTTTAAATAACATGAATAAACGCATTTCTACTTTTGTGTGTGTGTGTGTGGTACTGGGGCTTGAACCCAGGGCCTCGCCCTTGCATGCTCTGCAAGTGCTGGACCACTGAGCTGCACCCTCAGCCTATTTTTTTTCCTTTTTGAGACAGGGTCTCACTTAGTTACACAGACTGCCTCTGGTCTCAAACTTGTGATCCTCCTGCCTCCGCCTCCCGAGCCACTGGGATTACTGGCGTGCGCCACCACGCCCAGCTCGGAGAATTATTTTCAAAGGCCCACAACCACACTTTTTAAATGAGCGCACTGTACTTGAATGGCTTTTAGTCCGGCCCCTCCTGCGCAACCCCTCCACACATTTAGAGCGGAGCCCACCATCTAGCTGGAGCATCTGAGAACAGCCGGATGCTCTCCGACCCGCCTGCCCAGTCAGCTCAGCAAAGCCACTTCTCTCTTCTCTCACTTCTTCCCGCACCCAGCAAGTGCCAACTCACTGCAAACACAAGAACGCTCCGCCTCGCACCTCATCCCCAGGGCACTCTTACGTGCCAGTGTGAAAACAGGCACATAATAACGATAAGCTTCCCACTTCCCTCCAGCTCTCCCCAGGCCCAACATGACGGAGGGAAGAGGTGGGAACAAGCCGAGGCGCTTAGCAATTCATCAGGGAGCCCCTTCCACATTTTGCTAATGAAACACCCAGTCACGCAGGGCAGCTCACACCACAGCTCCATGGTGAATTATTGCGGGCACAAAGAACTCCAGCAAAAGCTGAGACAATTAGCCAGTTCTCAGGAGATGCGAGGCACAGGCTATGGCCCTCTCTGCTTGTGTAGAGATCTCTTGCTTCTGCTTGGACTTGCTTACACAGTCCCCTGGAAAAAGGACTATTCCTCTGGGTCCTCCGGATGTTCTCGCTCCCGTTATTCACTGGTTTCTTCAAAAGGTGCCATAAAACCCAAACACAGGCAGGATTATCTTATTTGAGAGACTTTGTAGTTAGTTTTGTCAATTTTGTTAACCTTGAAAACAAAATGAGGGCTCTTTCCCCCCACCCCTTTTATTTTTTGATTGTATAAAAAAGACAGCAGTTTCAGGCAGGCATCCATTCCTACCAAGTTGTTGTTGTTGTTGTTATTGTTGTTGTTGTTGTTAGATGCCCTCAAGTCAGTATCCGACTCATAGTGACCCTGTGTACAACAGGCAAAACACTATTGTTGGTGCTTCTCTGCTGCTCATAGGGTCTTCAGTGGCTGATTGTTTTTTGGGAGTGGGTTACTGGGTCTGTCTTCCAAGCCTACAGCAGCTGGTGTTCCCAGGCGGTTTCCCATCCAAGGACTAACCAGGCCCGACCATGCTTAGCTTCCGAGATCTGATGGGATTGGATGCCACACTGGTACGGCTGCAGGCTACCAAGTTTTAGTTCCTAGTAAAAACATTCCACTACTGTAGCTTCATGTTCTACTACCAAAACAAACAAGTGTTTTTAGATACATGAAAACAAATGTCTTCTCCCACAAATAAAGGTTCATATCTTCAACTGGTCAGCCCAGTTCTTGCCTCTCCTAAGGTACCACTCACTTCACGGCATCAGCTTGCACTGGCTCGGGGCTCTCTTGTCAATGGTATGAGGTGCGTGGGGCAGGTAGCGTCCTTGCACTCTGCGCTCCATCCACAAAGGCAGTGGCTTGCCTTTCATTCCATGCTGAACAGATTACATCACGATAGATGTTGTTGTTAGGTGCCGTTGAGGCGGTGTCTGACTCACAGCGACCCTACATACAACAGACAAAACACTATTGTCAGTGCTTCTCTGCTGTTCATAGGGTTTTCAATGGTGGGTGGATTTCTGGGAGTGGGTTGCCAGGTCCATCTCCCAAGCCTGCAGCACCTGGTGTTCCCAGGCGGTCTCCCATCCAAGTACTAACCAGGGCCAACCCTGCTTAGCTTCCAAGATCTGATGGGATCAGATGCCACAGGGCTATGGCTGCATATCTTGCAGCAAGTCTGTGCACTTGGATGTGTCAAATAACAGAGAGATTCTCCAAAGAGAATGAGTTCATTTAAGAGTAGCATTGCAGTGTAATGCATGTGTGTATCTTCTAAGAGGTGGAGACTAGGGGAAGTTGGTAAAGACAAAGTGAAGAGCGCTACATAAGTTGTTTTGAAATAATAATCCTTGGCTACAGGATCAATAACGTGGTGGCATCAATCCAAAGTTGGACAGGCAGTCGCTGCACAAGTGTCTTTGAAGAAGTACTTTCTATTCGTGTGAGTCGGCCATAGCCTTTGTGCAAGGTGATGGCCTTCGGGCAGTCTCCCGTAATAGTTCTTGCCATTGGTCACCTGTGCGTGAGATCCCCACCTTCAGAACCTCCTGTCATATTTACCTTTGGGGTTGGGAGAGTTGCCAAAGTAACTCCATTTTGGTCCTGATGACGTTCACACCCGAGGCCATTTTTCAACTTCCAACACCCTTGCGATTCAATCCTTAAACTAACGCACTAGACGTTGCCCAGGATCGTGTCCTCCAAACCCAAACTTCTTCCTTCCTTGCTGGAGCTCCTGACCATGAATGGGTGCAGAGCTGATACAGGAACCCCCTCATGCCAGGCTTCTAAACCCTCCTGGAAACTTAGCCAGATGGTCCTGACATCTGCACTTTGTCTCCATAACACAGAGTCGCAGCTGGGGCCAAGACTGGATGCAGTAGTTCCCAGCTCACAGTCTAGGGACCAATCCAGCCCACACATATTCCATAAGCTGTCCCTGCAGGTCCCTGGTGGGGTGCTGCGGCCACCAACTCATAGAAGGCGCTTCTTCAGGCTCTATTGGTTTTTGCCCAGCTTTCCCCCAATGCACTTATTCTCCACTCAACTCTTTCCCAAGTACACTTAGCCTGGCTCTGCCACATGTACAAACCCAGATACCTCTAAGTGGTGTCTTTCCCTAGACAAACATGCTTTCCTAATGAGCTAGAGGAAGTGACACAGCTGCTGCTGATACCCAACCCCACCTCCTACCACTTGTTGTTGTTGTTGTTGGGTGCTGTTGAGTCAGTATCCGACTCATAGCAACCCTCATAGGGTTTTCAATGGCTGACTGTTTCGGGATTGCCTTAGGAGTGCATAGCCAGGTCCTTCTCCCATTTTTGTGGTGCTGCGAATTGAACTCAGGACCTCAGAGACTGCAGAGCAGCGCTCTACCAACTGAGCTAAATCCCAACCCCACCTCCTAGACCTTACCAGGAAATAACTCCAAGCCCACCACAAACATTAGAAGTTAAGGAAATTACCCTATTCATTTCTAGAATTAGTGCCTCCCAGTCAGAAAAAATTCATGTATAGGTATATACATTGTATATAAACATATATATGCATGTGTGTGTGATATATATACACACAATATGTACACATACAGTCCTCCCTTGGTAGCCATGGAAGATTGGTTCCCTGTGGATACGAAAATCCATGGATGCCTAAGTCCCATATATAAAATGGCATGGTATTTGTACATGTCCTATGGATATATGGGCCTGCAGCGGTAGCCCTGTGGCATCCGATCCCGTCAGATCTCGGAAGCTAAGCAGGGTCAGGCCTGGTTAGTACCTGGATGGGAGACCGCCTGAGAACACCAGAAGCTGTAGGCTTGGGAGAAGGACCTGGCAACCCCCTCCCAAAAATCAATCTGCCATTGAAAACCCTATGAACAGCAGAGAAGCACTGACAATAGTGTTTCCCCTGTGGTACAGAGGGTCGCTATGAGTCGGATACCGACTCGACGGCACCTAACAACAACAACAACAACAACATGGATACATGCACACATGCTTTAAATCATCTCTAGATTACGTATAATACCTAAAAATATAAACAGTCATTATTCTGTACTGTTTAGAGAATAATAAAAAAAAAAGTTTTATACATGTTTAGGACAGGTGCATTTTTTTTCAAATATTTTTGATCTGTGGTTAATTAAATCTGCAGATACAGAACCCACAAATATACAAGGCTAACTGTAAATATGTACACACACACTATGCACACATATGCATGTGTGTTTCTATGTGTGTGCAAGAAGGCATACACGTGTCTATGAAATCTGAGAGTTAAATGCCCATTGCCTACACAGGACTGGTTGCCTGTACATAGTAAGGCAGCACAATGAGATGACCTTGAAATACCTGGTGTCTGTCCCACAGTTTCCCCCCTGCACATTCCCCTTGTCATTGCAGCTTTGTGGGCTGTGAAGTCTTGGGTCAGCACCTCGGTGGAAGAGCTCAAAACCTCCCTGCGGGAGCTCAGCTCCCAGGAGAGTGTCCTGTGTATTATTAAGCCAAGTGTGAATTTGTGTCAAGTGAACCAAATTAAACTGCAAGTCCCTAGAGCAGCTGGCCTTGCTCCATGAAGCTCGCAGGGAAGTCAGAGCCCCTGGGAGGCGCAGGAGGCCCCGCCCACACAGGAAGGCCCCGGATCTCTGGAACTTCCTGCTGACAGTTGGCCTTTCTGACTACAAATGCCGCCATTTTCTGTCACTGTTGTTGCCAGGTGCCGTCGAGTCGTGTCCGACTTATAGCAACCTTCCTAGGGTTTTCAATGGCTGTTTCGAGATTGCCTGGGGAGTAGGTTGCCAGGTCCTTCTCCCATTTTGCGGTGCTGGGAATTGAACTTGGGACCTCAGAGACTGCAGAGCTGCGCTCTACCAACTGAGCTAAATCCTTTTTTTTCCTGTCACAGGTGTACTCAATTTTGTCATGTTCCCACTGACACAAAGCAAACTTTGGAGTGAACATAACACACCGTTGAGATTTCCAGCTATGGATTGCTAACATCCGTTTCTGAAAGTCTTCTTTCCCCTCAGGCACGAAGCCCCGGAACCCAGCCCCCGCTTCCCCATCCACCCACTCCCATCCTGCGCAAAGCACAACTGGAAGCTCGGATCTTTTGTGAGCTTGCTCTGACAAAGGCAATTCTGCAGCAATTAACATTTTCTTTTAGAGGAACCTCAATGAGTGTAGCAGCTGGGAATCCATTTACCATCCTCAGGTGCAAAACACATCACAACCCTTCATTTTCCTAAATCCAATTAAACCAGCTGCGAGCACCTGCTGTCCCAGGCGGAGAGATGCTCTGTGTTCGTCCTTGCAGAGGGACACCATCCCTTCCTGGGGCTGTGCAAATGGCCCATGAGGTTTGCCCGGTCCGTAAGGTTTATGGAAGGTGTCCGGACTTGCTCTTGCTTCCTAAATCCGCACCATCCATTTGACAGCCCGGCCCCAGGGGTCATGGAGTTCCTTCTTCGACACCCAGGAAAGCCCCCAGGACCTGCCCTGTGTCTCCTGAGGTCTCAGCCCCATGGCCTGGTCTCCAGGAGTCCCCACGACACCCTTTGTTACCATCCTGATGCTGCCGGAGCAAATGATAATAAAGTTGGTGGCTTAAATAACCCGAATGTGTTGTTGTTAGGTGCCGTCGAGTCGGTATCCGACTCATAGCAATCCTCATAGGGTTTTCAATGGCTGACTGTTTCAGGATTGCCTTGGGAGTGGATTGCCAGGTCCTTCTCCCATTTTTGTGGTGCTGGGAATTGAACTTGGGACCTCAGAGACTGCAGTGCAGTGCTTTACCAACTGAGCTAAATCCCAGCCCAACCCGAATGTATTACCTGACAATTCTCCAGGCTCCACGTCCAGGCCAGGTCTCCATGGACTAAAGTCAAGTTGTCTGCAGGACTGTCGCCTCAGCAGACTCTTGGGGAGACAGAACCCATTGCCTTGGCTTTCCTGACTTCCAGAGGCTGCCCGTGTCCCTGTCTCGCGCCCTCCTCCTCCATCCTCCAAACCAGCAGCGTGGGACAGAGCCTTCTCCCTCTGCCATCTCTCCGATTCCCCCTCCACTGCCTTTCTCCTCCCCTTACAAGTACCTTGCATCACCCTGGGCCACCTAGACCATCCAGGATAATCCTGAGTGGCGACCTTCATTCCACCTGCCACGTCATTTCCCCTCGCAACAGCACAGCAGATTCACAGGCTCCAGGGATTAGGGCGCTGGCGTGTTAGGATTGCTCCCCCTGCCACACTGGAGCCCCTGCCACCTCCCTACGCCATGCGAGCGAGCTCAGCTCCCACCACTGCAAACCCAGCTCCCTTCTGCAGCCTCGCAGGTCCTTCCTTTCCCCTAGGGAGACCTCTGCCAGCTTTTCCCTATTAAAGTCCAAGGCTTTACCTCCTTGTTGTTGTTAGGTGCCATTAAGTCATGTCTGACTCATAGCGACCCTCGTAGGGTTTTCAATGGCAGATTGTTTCGGGATTGCCTTCGGAGTGGGTTGCCATGTCCTTCTTCCATTTTTGTGGTGCTGGGAATTGAACTCAGGACCTCAGAGACTGCAGAGTGGTGCTCTACTAACTGAGCTAAATCCCAGCCCTTTATCTCTTTTGTTGTTGTTGTTAGGTGCCATGGAGTCGAGTCCAACTCATAGTGACCCTCATAGGGTTTTCAATGGCTGACTGTTTCGGGATTGCCTCGGGAGTGGGTTGCCACATCCTTCTCCCATTTCTGCAGTGCTGGGAATCGAACTTGGGACCTCAGAGACTGTAGAGCAGTGCTCTACCAACTGAGCTAAATCCCAGCCCTTTACCTCCTTAGAATAACCCAATTCTTAGCCTTTCATAGTCAAGGCAGTGGAAAACCAAAGGCCTTTCAAGAACCTCCTTCTCTCCAGCAAGACACAAATGTCTCTCCAGAGGAGGCAGAGAAAAGCACCTGCCCTTTTCAGGGAGAGAAAGACAATTTCTGAGTAATCTTACCTGCAATTGCTTTCTTTATGTCCGCTACAGTATTGGCAGGGTGCCCTTCCCTCCGCATCAATTCTTATGATTTCGCTTCTGTGGGCCTGAGATCACATCCTACACTTCTGGAAGCTTCCACTGGGGCTTATCAAGTGCTCTACATGTTCAAATGTTTCACTGATTTTACACCTTACAAACATGCCATGGCAGAGATTTTAGCTTGATCTAGGCAAGCCTCCAAAACTCCGCAAAAACAGAAGAATATAGGACTTTGCCACCTATTTCAGTAACTGAAGAAATCCTAGAATTCTGATAACATTTGTTTGGAACCTATCTGAACATGATGAAAGAAATTTAAGATGTCATTAAGCAATCAGGAACGATCAAATATAATTTAGGGGAACATCTGAAATTTGTAGACTCCCGTTCCAAATGGCTAATCTTGTAGGAAAGGAAATTCTTATTCCTTTCTCCATGGAATATTTCTTAAGCTCCCCTTGTTTCAGGCACTGTTTTTAGCCCAGGGTTTGTGGCCTGGAGAGATCTCATTCTCTTTCCTGCTTTTCCCTGACACAGATATTGGAGAACTACAGACTGAAGTAAATATTCTAGAGGATATGGGCTTTGGAAGTCAGACAACCTGGGCAAATTATGGAACTTTCCAGAACTTCTTCTACTCTGTCTCTTAACAATGGGGATTAGCAACATCTTCTCACAGCTTTTGGGGGAAGACTGAATGACACAGAGTCCATGCAATAAACACCTCTCCTCATTCCTATTCCCTCTGCCTCAGAAACACACCCCCAGGGCTCCCAGACCAACAGGCAACTACAAAGAACAAAGGGCATGGCTCCCTTGAGACCCCATGCTTTGTTGTGCTGACCCTTGGGTCTGGAATGTTCCTGAGTCTCTGATTCGCCACTGAGATACTTTCACTCCTTTCTTAACTCCTCCTGTCTTAATTTCCCACCTCAGACAATTAGTCCACTCTCTTCCCACTCCCATCTTCTGTGGACTGAACTGTACCCCCCCCCCAAATTCAAATGTTGAAACCCTGACTCCCCATGTGATATATTTAGGCCTAGGCCTTTGAGTGGTAATTAGGTCATGAGGGTGGAGCCCCCCATGAAGGGATTAGTGCCCTTATAGAAGAGACCACTGAGTGCCCCCTCTCTTTCCCTGGCACAGGAGATACTTTCAAAACATGGCCAGCTGCAAGCCAGGAAGAAAGCTGTCATCAGGGACAGAGGAAGACTTTGATCTTGGACTTTCAGCCTCCAGAACCACGCAAAGTAAATGTCTTTTGCTTGAGCCCTTGCTCCTTGGTGCTTTGTTGTAGCTGCACAAGCAGACTATGTTGGAATTGCCTTTGTTGTGCTAGTGGACAAGGTGCACCTACCTGTTCTGGAGAGCTCGGACCCCCTGAAGTGAAGACTGTGTCTTCCTTCACCAATGTCCCCTGCACTGAGCACAGGATCTGGCACACAGTGGGCGTGCAATGTTCTCCCATTGAATTGAACTGAATCTTCCCCCTGCCCTAGATGGTTTCCTACTGCTGATGCAACAAATTACCAAAAATTAATTGGACTGTCCTCTCCAATGTGTTGCCTTTCAGTGCTGAAGGTCAGAATTCCAAATGTCTCACTAGCCTAAAACCAAGAGGCCCCCACGCTGTGTTTCTGGCAGCTCTAGGGAAGAATCTGTTTCCCCTCCAGATCCAGGGACTGTCTGCATTCCTTGGCCAGCGTTCTTCCAACATCTTCAAAGCCCGCTATGGCAGGCTGAGCCCTTCTGCGGTGGTGTCTCTGCTTCTCACTATTCAGCCTCTCTCTTTCACTTTTAAGGACTTAGGATAATCTCCCTGCTGAATAGCAACCTTAGCTGCATCTGCAACCTCAATTTCCCTTTGCTGTGTAACATACATGCCCACTGTGCCATTGATGAGGGTGTGGGCATCATGGCAGCCATTCTTCTCCCAACCATAAGTCACGTAAAGAGATTTGGAAACACCTGGATCCTATTTGTGATACCTGAGCTCAGAGGAATCCTAAGGCACCCTTAGTGCTGCTAACCCTCTAGAAGTATCCCAATAAGCCTGGCCTCTAGGCTCGACTATGTCAGGAGTACCTGCAGAACATTGCATAGAAGATGAATCGCCAGGCCTGCTGAGCTAGAGTTCTTGCTTGCTGGTCCTCAGTTCATCAGCCACTTAAACTTCACTTCTGGCCCTTGAGTTACCACTGTGAGTGAAGGACAACTTTCAGTAGACTTCAAATAGCAACTTTGCCATTTTGCTATTCCTTGCCCCTCCCAAGAGTACACAGCTTGATAGGTGGGAAATCCCAGATGAAGCCCCTATCTACTTTGAGCTTTTTCCTCTTTGAACCTCTAATTCTTTCTATTTCCATGTATTCTGGACCATCTGCCTGGCTTGCCAGTCATCACTCCTTAATTCTCTCATCAGGAAAAAACAGATTTCCACGCTATCCATGACTTATAGACAATTGTGGCTCCCTTGTTGATTGGGAGAGAAGTGAATTTTCCTGTCAGAAAGTTCAAAGCATTTTCATGTGTATAACCTCTGCCTTCCTACAGAAATCTCTGTGAGATTACAGACAGGAGTACTGAGCAGGGAGGCAAAGTGTGTGGAAGTATTAGTGTCATGAGGAAAAGTAATGATTGCGGGTTTTTCATGCTTTTATGGATGTCCCAAGGAGAGCAAGTGTTTGCATTTTCTGTTCTGTACTTAGTCCATCCTCTCTTGCTATAACGGAGTCCCAAGGACAGGGTAATTTATACTGAACAAGAATGTATTTCTCACAATTTTGGAGACTGGGAAGACCAAAATAGAGGAGCTGGAATGTGGCAAGGGCTTCTGGGCCATGTCTCCTGATGGTGGAAGGGCAAAGCGAGGGACAAGGGCAAACCTGTCCGTCTATAAGACCCTCACTCCCTTGAGGACTTCACTAACTCATTAGGGCAGAGCCCTCATGGCCTTGTCATCTATTAAGGTTCCACCTCCCAGCATAGTCAGCAATGACAATTAAGTCCAAACATGAGTGATGGAGCAGACATTCTAACCATAGCTGTTGTGGTTGTTGTTGTTGTTGTTGTTGTGTGCCATGGAGTCATGTCTGACTCATAGAAACCCTCATAGGGTTCTCAGTGGCTGATTCTTTGGGGATTGCCTCGGGAGTGGGTTGCCATGTCCTTCTCCCATTTTTGTAGTGCTGGGAATCAAACTCAGGACCTCAGAGACTGCAGAGCGGCGCTCTACCAACTGAGCTAAATCCCAGCCCCAACCATAGCAGGCACCTAACACTCAACCAGACCTACCGTTGGTCTGTTTACAGATCAATGCGTTTAGCACAGACACATTCACATAACTTCACCCATCCGCCAACGTGTTCATTCGGGCCATGTCTCCTGGGCTTCCACTGTGCTTCAGACCCCATTACAAACACGGGGCTGTAGAGAAAATGAGTAGCACAGAAGCAGGGCAGAGAGATGGGGAAGCCAGCTCCCCGCTACCCCTACAGTATGCTGAGTGCTGTCTTTGAGGGAGGCCCTGGGTGGTGAGGATGGAAACCAATCATCTTGGAATGTGGGACTTTCCCAGGCAGGCTTCCTGGAGGGAAATTTGAGCCGAGTCTGAGGATTTAGGTGAGGGTTGGGACTGAGGAAGATCCTGGAAGATAACGGTTGCAACCTGTGAAGAGGCATGCATAGGACAGAGTGGAGTTCTCTGGGAGTCCTGAGTTCCTGAAGTGTGGAGGAGATGGAAGGTTTGCTGCAGGGAATCACCAGTGATGTGAGAGACCTGCTGAGGAGCCTGGCCTTTATGTATATGACCACAGAATGATGCGAAGCAGTCCGTGATCAGAGCTGAGTAGAGAGAGCCCCACACACACACAAATCTCCACGGGAGAGGAGATGGATGAAGTCAAGCCTGGAGCAGTGATCTAGTTTCACAGACTCCCACAGGGATCCAGATAGAAACTGAAGAGGGGCCACACACCCCCATGCCAAGACACATCACTTCTATCTGAGTGGGCGGATACACAGAGACGTCTAGGAAGATGTTCATTAAAATCGTAACAGTGGTAACTTCTGGTCCCATGACACAGGATGATTTATTTTCTATAGTACTACTCTGGATTAATATTTTCTTCATAAGCATATATCATTTTTATAATCAAGAACAAAAAGCTTAGTGCCGGGCGTGGTGGTGCACGCCTGTAATCCCAGCGACCCGGGAGGGGGAGGCAGGAGAATCGCAAGTTCGAGACCTGAGGCAGTCTGCGTAATTTAGTGAGACCCCGTCTCAAAAAGTAAAAAAAAATGGGGTGAGGGTGCAGCTCAGTGGTCCAGCACTTGCAGAGCATGCAAGTGCGAGGCCCTAGGTTCAACCCCCGGTACCACAAAAAAAAAAAAAGAAAAAGAAAAAAAGAAAAGAAAAGAAAAATCTTAACAGTGGTAACTTCTGGTGCCATGATACAGGATTTATTTTCTATTGTACTACTCTGGATTGATTAATATTTTCTTCATAATATATATCATTTTTATAATCAAGAACAACAAAAAGCTTCATTGCTATTTATTTAAGGTGGGCAATGACCTCCAGAGATTGAGCAAACAACTGGACCATGACCAGACCATATATAAAAATAGAACCTGGGCTCAAAGCACCAAGCCAACTACCCAAGACACCAACCCTTTATCTACAACAGACAACTCTGAAGCCAGCCTTCTGGAAGTGAGACTTGGAAGGAACCAGATTGCTGCCTCCAGTGAAAATCCAGGGAGCCACACAGTACCTTCTATAACAACCCACCCAGGAGGTCAGGACTTGATTAGTAACTGGCAGCTGCTCTACCTTTTGTGGCTACTTCTAACTTAGAACCAATCGGAGAAAGCCAAGCCTGCCCCCCTCCTGTACCCAACCACGTAGGACGCCTCCCTTCTAGTTAACCCACCTGCAGCTTCTCCACGGCAACAGCTTCCATGGGGCTCACCTGAGCCTTTGCTCCACCCTGAAGCCCTCCCTCTCCCCTGCCTGCCTGTCAGACATGGTGACAATGACCAACGCCCTTGACACAGCCAGCTTCCCATAGGCAGGCTTTGCTTTTCT
The DNA here is from genome assembly GCA_007922755.1 of Pedetes capensis. Classification (NCBI taxonomy): domain Eukaryota; kingdom Metazoa; phylum Chordata; class Mammalia; order Rodentia; family Pedetidae; genus Pedetes; species Pedetes capensis. The sequence goes on from VMDO01028863.1 coordinate 14,456, forward strand.
GGCTCAGTGGATGCGGTGGCTCGGCTATGATCCAAGTGTGGCCCCCAGGGGCAGGTGTGTTGGGTGCTGGGTCCATAGTGTGGCAGTGTTGGCAGGTGGCGTGGAACTTTTAAGAGGTGGGGCCTCTTGAAGTGGGAGGTCATTAGGTCACACGGGACATGGCCCTAAGAAGAAGCCGATGTCCTTCTTGAGAGAATCTAGTTTGTTCTCACAAAAAGGTGGTTACAAGAGTGACCCTGGCCTCTCCCCTGACCATAACTTCCTGTCTCTCCACTGGACCTCTCCTTTTACACACACTCCTGCCATGATACATTTTCTATGAGGTGCTCACCAGAGCCAAGGCAATGTTGGCATCATACCCTTGAATCCCCAGAAGTGTGAGCTAAGTGAGCTTCTTAAAGTGCTCAGCCTCGGGTAGTTCATTATAGTAACGAAATGAACGAATACAGTTGATTTTCATTTGTCTCCACCAACAGTTCTGGTGCCATGAGGTGAGTGAAGGGGTCATAGTGGGAATCATTTAGGAAAAAGAAGCCATAGGACTTGGTGTCTATTAGTAGGGGGTGAAGGATTGAGGAGCAGAGATGCCTCTGGCTCCTACCTTAGGGTTCTGAGCTGGTGCTGGGGCCATCCCCATGGAGTTCTGCAGAGAGAAGGGCCACGTGGAAGAGGTCTGCAGCAAGCTACTGCAGACACAGATGGCACGCTCATTAGGAGGAATAGAGGATGGTTAGAAAAGGGACTCTGTGACAGTGTGGGCAAGTCTAGGGGAAACCAACAAGGGATAATGAGGCACTGCAGGGCTGGCAACAGCTGGAGCCATCACAGCCCTGAGCCTAAAGGGACTAAGGGAAGAAATAGGCAGAGCTGTAGGAGAGGCCACCAGATGGGCCCTTGTTATAGGAAGAGGAAGTCAGCCCAAGTCCCAATAGGAATGTCACATTCTCCTGTCCTTGGATTTCCTGCCAGTGCCTCCCCTGCACCAAACCCGACAGGAAGCCAGAGGACATGAGGGGCCAGCTGCATCCATAATGGTCATTCTTTTGAGGCACAAAGAAAGTCAAGGGTACAGGGAGGCTCTGCAGGGGCTGATAGAGAAAACCCAGCCTGGTATGGCATGACGGGTGCCATCTTGAAATGTTCATTTTGAGTTTCCCTCAGGGAATCCTGAAGGAGATACCACACAAGTAAGTCAATATGACAGTGAAAAGATCGAGGAAAAAGATCTGAGCTACAGAGCTAGAGGTGGGAATAATCTATCTATGTATCTATTTTTCTATCCATCTATCTATGTTGTTAGGCACTACGGAGCCAGTGTCCAACTCATAGCAACCCTACATATAACACATGAAACAGTATTGTTGTGTTTCTCTGCTATTCATAGGGTTTTCAATGGCTCATTGATTTTTGGGAGTGGGTTGGGTTGCTGGGTCCTTCTCCCAAGCCTACTGTTCCCAGGCGGGCTCCCATCCAAATATTAACCAGGCTCATCCCTGCTTAGCTTCCAAGATCTGATGGGATTAGATGCCACAGTGGTGTGCTACAGGCACGTATATATACATACATACATAAATATATGATTTTTTATCCATACATGACCTCTCCTCAGGAAATAGAGAGGAGAGGAGAAGTAGACTGAGGCATGGCCCCATAATGTACACCTGTAATTCCAGCAACTCAGGAGGCTAAGGCAGGAGGATCCCAAGTTTGAGGCCAGAGGCAGCCTGCGCAACTTAGCAAGACCTTGTCTCAAAATAAAAAGTAAAAAAATGGGCTTGGGGTGCAGCTCCATGGCAGAGCACTTGCAAAGCATGTGTGAGGCCCTGGGTTCAAGCCTCTAGTCCCATAAATTTAAAAAGGAGCAGAATAGACTGACAACAAACCCCAGAGGACTCCAACATTCAAGGGAACAGTCAAGAGAGGAAGTCTGGAGAAATCACTGAGAAGGATTGGTTAGACTCCTGGAAGCAACAACAGAATGCTTATCTAATTTTTCATCTACTGTGGTTAGATCTGAAATGTCCTCCAAAGACCCATTTGTTAAAATCTTAATCCCTAGGTTGGCACTGGTAGGTAGTCGTGGACACTTTAAGAGGTGGAGTCTGGAGGGAGGTCCTGGATTTTTGGAGGTGGACCCTTGAACGGGACTAGGAGGCCCTGATCTCTTTCTCTTTCTCTCACACTGAGCCCTGAGGTGAGTAGCTTCCTCGGCCATGTGGTTCCATGATTGGCCACAGGGCCTATCACTCGTGGACTGAATCCTCTAGGACAGTGATCCAAAATAAGCCTTCCTTCTTCGTAAGTTGATTTGTCTCAGGTATTGTTATAGTGATGGGAAGCTAATGCACAATCACACTTTTCATCAGTGAGGTCTGCTGGTACCTCACGCCAAGATCTAACCCAAAAGGTCCGGACTCTCACCAAGTTCATGGACCTGGGCCTCCAAGGGAAGAAAGCTCCTGGTTTCTAATTGTGCTGATCACAGCATTTGCACTTTCTTGAACAAACTTTTAAAGTCATCACAGCAAGCATCCTTGAAAAGCCCCTCTCGTGTAATTACCTTGATGGAGAAAAGCAAGGTGACAGGGAATATTGCCACTATGGGGACCAGGATTTATTCCTTCAACACTGGATCCCAACCCTTGATAGTTATTATGTTTTAAAGCTAAAGAATCGTTGTTGTTGTTGTTGTTGTTGTTGTTGTTGTTATTGTTGTTGCTAGGTACCATCAAGTCATTAATGTAGATTATGACATCTCTATGTGGGACACGCGCCTCCCTGTCCAGACGGGCGGCGGTGGTTGTGGCACCCACACAGATACTAAACACAATTCACACGGGATCCTTGAGTGAGGGGCGTGGACTCCTGAGGCCCTCAGGATGCTGGTGGAGATGGGAGAAAGGGAAAGCCTCGGGTGCTTTGGCCTTCCAGGTGCAAACACCTGTGTTGGTGTCTCAGTGGTCACAAGGGACATTCTTGCTTCGTTGGTGATCAGACGGAGAGCAGGTTCTTTCCTTGTTGATGGTTGCAGTGGGGAGAGCATTCTTTCCTCGCCGAAGGTCTGGGCGAGAAAGCAGAGAAAGCTGTTTCCTCATTGGTGGTCCGGGTGAGAATGGGCAAAAAAGTCTTGCTTAGCCGATGGTCTGGACTAAAAATTGTAAATACATGAATAAAGCATATTTACCAAAGCCAAAAGATGCACAGTCTTCCCTCACTTCATTTGTTCCTTCTGCCAGTGCCCATTTTCCCAAGAGCTGCTGCCCCACCTCACTGTGCTTAGCCCCAGCATAAGACACTATTGATGTATTGCCTCTCCACCAGGCCCTAACTGGGTTATCAGTGGTGTGTGGAAAGCTGGCACGTGCCTGCTTAGCATTTGTTAAACTTACAAAGTGAGCCAGCTGGCTAAAACAGTCCCGGCTTCCAAAATAAGAAGGAACATATTTACACATGCAGACCAGCAATCCCCCAACCCTTTTTTAATTACTTGTACTCACTTTCAAACTCTTACTCATTTTTTCCCCAGCTTTTCCCAGAGCCCTCAGTTAGCTCCTTCGGTCTCAGAAGGAAAATCCTCCTAAAAGATGGCCCTTCTCTTCAGCCTTAAGTCAACAAGTTGGTTTCTCCTTGGATCAGTTCCATTTCTAATATACTAGGAGTGGGCTTTAGGGCTGGGGTTTAGCTCAGTTGGTAGAGCACCACTCTGCAGTTTCTGAGGTCCTGAGTTTGATTCCCAGCACTGCAAAAATGGGAGAAGGACATGGCAATCCACTCCCAAGGCAGTCCTGAAACAGTCAGCCATTGAAAACCCTATGAGGATCGTTATGAGGCGGACACAACTCTATGGCACTAACAACCACAGGAGTGGGATTTACTGAGTACTGGGTGTCTCATCACAGCCCTGTTAATGGCAATATAGTGTCGGTCACATGAACAATCCTAAATTCTCTAGTAGGTATATCTAAAAGCAAAAAAAGGGGATGAAATGAACATAGCAATATATTACACAGTAATGTATTACTTAACTCAATATATCCAAAACATTACCATTACAACATGTAATCAATAGGAAGATCAATAACAGCATGCCTCATATTATTACTTTTCACATTACCTCTTCAAAATTCCATGTGCTGTTTATACTTACTGCACATCTCAATGCACAGCAGGTTCATTTCAGACGCTCAATAACCACCCAGGGCTGGTGGCTGCCATATTGGACAGGATAAGTCTGCAGGATGGAAAAACACAAGGCAGCTTCCTTTCCCCTCTTCTGGTGCCCACTACAGGGTTCTCTCCCATAAAAGGTACTCTATTTTTCCAAACAAACTTACCCTTCAGCCCTTCCATGGAGGAACTTGCAGATTAAAGAGGACTTTTTGTTTTGTACACATCAAGCGGTTATCCGAGAGCTTCAGGGCTGGAGGGACTAGCCAGCACGTAATCCATCAGCCCTCACTGTCTTCAACAGCCTTGCCAAGTCAGCGCAGACTCCATTAGAAACCAACACGCAGGCTGAGCCAGGCGCGGTGGCACACGCCTATAATCCCAGCAGCTAGGGAGGCAGAGGAGGGAAGATTGCAAGTTCAACACCAGAGGCGGTCTGCGTAACTTATCGAGACCCTGTCACAAAAAGTAAAAAAAAAAAAAAAAAATGGGCTAGGGTGCAGCTCGGTGGTCCAGTACTTGCAAAGCATGCAGGTGCGAGGCCCTGGGTTCAACCCCCAGTACCACACACACAAAAAAAGAAAAAACCAACACGCAAGCAAAAGCTGCCCTGCTCCAGCTGAGAATGTGTTTGAAGAATATGTCTTGGGACTCAGGGAAAAGTGTGTATATAGGAATGTTAGAATTAAGGTTGGGAGCCACTGCATCTCTGAATTTATGCTACAGGTCAAAAGTCTACCAAGCTGGAAAAACACCAAGGACACATCACTTGTGGACGTTGTTAGTTGAGTAGCACAGGCAAAGCAAAATCCAGAGAAGAGCACAGATTTCCATTTTTCCTTCAAGCAGCGCAGATGAGCCTGCAGCTGTACCACTGTGGCATCTGATCCTGTCAGATCTCAGAAGCTACGCAGGGTCGGGCCTGGTTAGTACTTGGATGGGAGACCGCCTGGGAACACCAGGTGCTGTACGCTTAGGAGAAGGACCCGGCAACCCACTCCCAAAAATCAATCAGCCGTTGAAAACCCTATGAATAACAGAGAAGCACCGACAGTAGTGTTTGGCCTGTTGTACACAGAGTCGCTATGAGTTGGACACCATCTCCAGGGCACCCAACAACAGAGCAGCGGTAATGACTTTGGTGTACGTTTTTGTGCAGAGAATTCAATCAAGTGACTTTACAGAAATCAAGCCAAGCTTTGCTGAAGACTCAAAAGGCAAGAGTGCTTCAGCAGGAGGCTGAGAACAGCACACAGGCAGCGCCACCGGGCCCAGGGGAGGCCAGCAGACGCAGGAGCAATGTCATCTTAAAAGGACCACATCCCAAGTGTATGAAGCCCAAACCGCACTGCAGCAGGCAAGCCACAGGCGCAGGGAATCCTGGGCCATTTGCAATCTATGGGCTATTAATAAACGAGCCCAGGTGACACAGGCGCCCCAGTGGCCCTGGAGTTGCCCCACGGCTGCCTGTCTCTGTGTCCCTTGCCAGTTATCTGTGTGAACAGAGATTTGGAAAGATTCACAGCCTTTTGCTAACAATGAGCACAGTATGAACACTGAACAGACAAAGCCCTAGAAAGGCCTGGAAGCCACTGTCCCGGAGCCCTTATTTCCTCTCAGGCAGCCAGGAGAGCTGCCCAGGGCCAGATCACCATTGATCCTGGGGGAGGCTGAGTTCTGCTGCTTTCTCCCTAAGCCATCTGCCGAAAGACGCACATCACAGCGACAAATCCTTCCATCTCCACCCAGGCACATTCATGGCCAGTTTAAGACGTAGATTTTGCAAAACCAGGACCAGAATGGCTTTGCATCTCCAGACAAAATACCACTGCGGGGCTGTCGGCTCATGAGGCAGGAATGTGCCCCCTTCTGATGGAGGAGCAGTGCCCAAGCAGGGCGCTTGGCTTGGTGGACAGAGAACCAGCCAGGAGCCTTGGTGACATGCTCAGACTCTGATCTCAGACCCCAGAGACCTCTGAGGGCTCCCCTTCAATAGACCACAAAGAGGAGAGAATCAAGCCCCTCTCCAGCTCTTTCTCTTCCCGTGCGGAAGTCTAGACTGGAGACCAATTGTGATCAGAGCCGCCTGAAGTGTAGAGTAGAAGATCATAGTGAGCAAAAGCGTTTCTTCCCTTTAGCAAGATGACCCCGGAAATAGCCAGCAGGCACTGGAAAAGAGCCGCAGAGAATGCGCCTTCTCAATTTCACTTCAGTTTTGCTTTGCAAACGCACTTAATTTTGCAAGAGAAGCAGGGCCGCCTGAGCTGGGAGAAGGGGGGGAAAGCAAATATCTCCAGTGCCTGATGAAAATTCCTGCATTTCCAATTAAGGGGCTGGGATTTAGCTCAGTTTGTAGAGCACCGAGCTGCAGTCTCTGAGGTCCCGAGTTTGATTCCCAGCACTGCAAAAAATGGAAGAAGGACATGGCAAGCCACTCCCAAGGCAATCCCGAAAACAATCAGCCATTGAAAACCCTATGAGGGTCGCTATGAGTCGGACACGACTCAACGGCACCTAACAACAACAACAAACAACATTTCCGATTAAAGTGGAAATCGCCTCCAAAGAGCCCATAAATGATAGGCACGGAGCTGGTTTACTTGGGGCCGATATAACCCAAGCGAGACTTCCTCCTCCCCACAGCGAGGCAAATGAAACAGGTCTTTGCCTGGCATGAGGCGCAGAGGCACTGTGAGAACTGCGAGGGGAGAACACGCTGTGCCTTCTGAGGGAACCCAGCAGCTCCCCATGACCATCAGTTTGACACAGAAAAGACAGTGAGCAATAAGCAGGAAGTCCCCCTCACAAGAGGAAAGACAGAGTGCCCTGAAGTCATTTGTTAGGAAAATGATCTCAGAAAACAACAGCAGCGGCACCTGGTCAAATACAATGGCCCATGGGGCAACTTGTATCTAATTTGTGTAAGAACATGATTTAGGATGAAGACTCCGGTTGGGTAGCTGTGAGATGTCACTGCCCATTGGCACTCAGACATCCATCCCACTCACCAATTAATAACGGCTTCCAGATGGGCTAGCCTGGCTTCCAGATGGTCTAGCCTGGCTTCCAGCACAGTGCTGGGCTCTGCACACTGAGATACCCAGGCTGACCAAACACCATACCTTCCCTAAAATTTGACCTCAGGGTCACTTTGATTCTTAGAAAAAACCCACAGAGCTACATTCCAAGAGATACAGGCATAGATGAAAGGGCTGCAGATGCAGGCAGTCATCACTGAGAACTCCCAGACCCCCTGATAAGGCAGATAACGTGCCTGAGTCAACCTTCCAATCTCCAGCACATCTTAAACCAAAGGACTGACCAAACCTGCACCACCCCCCTTACCGCTGCCTGCTGTTGTTGTTGTTAGGTGCCGTCAGGTCGTGTCCAACTCATAGCAACCTTCATAGGGTTTTCATGGCTGACTGTTTCAGGATTGCCTTGGGAGTGGATTTCCACGTTCTTCTCCCATTTTTGTGGTGCTAGGAAGCGAACTCGGGGCCTCAGAGACTGCAGAGCGGTGCTCTACCAACTGAGCTACATCCCAGCCCCCCCTGCCTGTAACCCTCAATAAAAACCCTCACCAGCAGTGAGTCAGAGTCAACACTAAACCGATGCATTGATGAAGTGCAGCTCCCTCAAGCTCGAGCTTTAATAAAGGCTCTTCGTTCTTGCATGCGACTTTGGACTCCCTGGTGATGTTTGGGGAACTCGAACTCTGAGCATAACATACACCACAGAAGTGAAAAGTGCGTTAACAGGGCTGGGGGGCTCTGGCCTCTCCAGGGTGGTGCAGGGAGTCACCTGCCTCATCCCCCGATCTCCCCATGGGATGATGGCCTTGGGCAGGCAGCCACCACGCCCACTGGATTTCCCCCAATGTATAGTCTTCCTGGAGTTAGAGGGAGCCTAAGCGAGCTAAGGTTTCCTCGCCTCTTGCCCTCTCCTCTACAGAACCTTAGGCCAGCTTCCACACTGCAGAAGCTTTGAGCCCTCAGCAGTTCTCTGTCCCCTCTGTGCCCCCCGAGCGCTCTCTGTGATACCTCCTTGGGTATGTCGGCCCTTTGATCAAACCTCTCTGTTCTTCTCCTGACACCTGGGGCCTCCCATCTCTGTTGCTGATTGGCTGGTTGATAGGGCCCCTGGAATGAGAGGCATGCTTCTAGACCACGCCAGGGCTAGCTGGGTATTTGATCTGTCTCACACCCATGGACCTGCCCCCATGCAGACACCCTGATGAGAATCAGCTGAAAGAGCCCAGGAAGTCACAAAGCTCAGCATGGCCTACAGCAGGCATTCAGTAATGTTCATCTTTATCTTCCCAATGCCAGGCCCCTGCCCAACTTGTTGCTGTTGTTGTTAGGTGCCATCAAGTCAGCATCCGACTCATAGCAACACTACATGCAACAGGTGAAACACTATTGTCAGTGCTTCTCTGCTATTCATAGGGTTTTCAATGGCAGGTTGATTTTTGGAAGTGGGTTTCTGGGTCCTTCTCCCAAGCCTATAGCACCTGGTGTTCCCAGGCGGTCTCCCATCCAAGTACTAACCAGGCCCGACCCTGCTTAGCTTCCGAGATCTGACGGGATCAGGTGCCACAGGGCTATGGCTGCAGGCCCTGCCCCACTTATGACTTTATAAAATACCAGGAATCCCCCCTTCCCTCTCTTGACCCTGACATGAAGCCCTGTTGTTGTTGTTGTTGTTGTT
>VMDO01028864.1:0-23688 GCA_007922755.1 Pedetes capensis
AAAAGAGGAAAACCCTCCACCAGATGGATTAACACAGTGTCTGCAACAATGGGCTTAAACACAAATAAGATGGTTTGCCTGGCACAGAATCGGCAAGTGTTTCGATCTGCTGTACATAGGGTCGCTATGAGTCGGACTCGACGGCACCTAACAGCAACAACAACAAGCTGATTCTAATACCAACTACAGAATGAGAAACTTGAATATGCAAACAAAACTCCTGGAAAGACTGTTAAAATGAGGATGCTGGTTTAGTAAGTCAGTCTAGGGTGCAGCCCAGGATCCTGTGTTTCTAAAAAACTCCCAGGCAATGCCGCAGGTCTGCAGGCCACATTTTGAGTAGCAGGAGTCTGATATTTTCCCCTGGCATCGTCTGGCAGCAGAATTACCAAGGGTACATGCTAGAAAACTTTTAAAAGGAGCAGCTAGAGTGTCATGAGGAAGCTGATTCAGGTGGCTTTCAAAGCAGTCAGAGACTGTGAGTCCTTAGGACTTACCTTCTTCAAGATTTCTGTGTTCAGCAGCATGTAGACGTCTATAGTGCGGCTTTCTTCTTTAGTGAAAGCACTAAGGTTACAGTGCATTGTTAGGCAAGAAATTCCTGGCTTTTCACAGTCCTGAGAAGAAAAATCAGAGAACTGTCAAATGGTATCCCGAATCAAGACAGATCTGTCACCATCTGTACAGCAGCAATCTGCAGAGCTTCTGTTGCAGTGACCGAAGGGATCCCAGGCCCAGGAAATCACAAGGCAGGTGCTGAGCTGTGGAACGGGCTCTGTGGTAGAAGTGGTAGAGCACGTGGTAGGGCCTGAGAGTAGTCATTCTTTGCTGCCACCAGAGGGCATTGGAGAGATTTCCCGCCTGGCAGACACCTGAGCGCTCCTACCATGAGCTGGACTTCACAAGGAGAACCACTTTGTTTTAAAAAGAAACATCTACATATTCTGATAGCACTCTTATGAGTTTTGAACATGAAATGTGTATTTCCTATTAAAGTACTCTCTGCCTGTGCAGTGGCAAATACATATTCATGGGTTGTTGTTGTTAGGTAGGGTAACTAAAGGGCTGACAAGTCATGTGATTGTTGCTCAAGAAAACACTTAAATTAGCAAAAGAAATGTAAATTCCAAATACAAAAGAGGAATTTTTCTCTTTTGTATTGTAGAGTCCAAAAAATATATACATACATACCTACATGATGCTTCACTTGCTTGGTGAAACTTTTAACCAGATACAGAGTTGTGACTATCAAACAGCTAGATATCACTGCATTTAATGATTTTAAGGACTTTTATGGCCTGCAGCCATAGCCCTGTGGCATCCAATCCTGTCAGATCTCAGAAGCTAAGCAGGGTCGGGCCTGGTTAGTACTTGGATGGGAGACCACTTGGGAACACAGGCTTGGGAGAAGGACCCGGCAACCCACTCCCTAAAATCAACCTGCCATTGAAAACCCTATGACTAGCAAAGAAGCACTGACAATAGTGTTGCCCCTGTTGTATGTAGGGTGGCTAAGAGTCAGATACCGACTCGAGGGCACCTAACAACAACAAAACAACAACAAGGACTTTTATAATAGATGTACCATCCTTGCTACTTAACTGAAAAAGAGGCAAACTTTTTTTTTTTAATCATACTTGAGGGTTCAACCCAGGGCCTCGTACATACTCTGCAAGTGCTCTACCACTAGGCTGTGTACTCAGCCCACTTTTATTTTTTATTTTGAGTCAGTGTCTCCTTAAGTTACATAGGCTGAGCTGGTTCCAGTGGAGTAAGCCTTTAATCAGAGGGATTTGGGAGGCTGAGGCAGGAGTATTACAAGTTCATCAGAAGTGGTCTGTGTAACTTAGGGAGATAGTGCCTTAAAATACAAAGTAAAAAATGGTCTAGGGGTATGGATTGCAAGAAGCATATGTGAGGCCCTGGGTACAACCCTTAAATACTGAAAAAAAAAATGCTACACAGGCTGCCTCTGGCCTCAGGCTCAAGAACCTCCTGCCTGCATTTCCTGAGCTGCTGGGATTACAGTCATGTGCCACTGCACCCAGGAAAAATCCAAACTTTTCAAGTGGCAAACAGTTGTGCTTTTCTATCAGGGAAGAGAGTGAAAAGGGACATGATAAATGTGAGACATGCGTAGGCTGAAATGAGGAGCTAAAGAAATATAACCAAAAACACAGGGAAAAAAGGCTATGAAAAAGCTTTATGTTTCAATCAATACCTAGCTTTAAAAAATGATGTATAACTTATAAATAAATAGAACAAATCCTACGTATACATCTTAAGAAATTTTCACGTTTATTCTTAGAGAACTACTAGCCTGATCACTATGTAGAACATTTGTCACCTATACAAGCACCCTCATGCCCCATCTTATTCTGTCCAAAGTGCCCACTATCCTGACCTACAGTGCCAGTGATTAGTTTTCGCTATTTCTAAACTTCATATAAGGGAAATATTCCAATATGTGTCCTTTTGTCTTTAGTTTCTTTCACTGGGTATCATTTCCGTGAGATATATTTATGTTGTTGTGTATAACAATAGTTTATTTTTCACTGCTGTGTAACATTTCAGATTATGGATACACCACAACGGTTTACTTATTCTCCTACTGATAGATACCTGAACTGTTCTCAGATTTTGACTATTATAAGATTGCTCTGAACATTTTTGTCCATGTCTTTTGGGAGACACAGGTACTCATTTCTCTTGAGGATAGACTCAGAAATGGTCTATTTTGCTGGCTCACAGAGCACATACATGTTTATTTTTAGTACCTACCACAAAACAGTTTTCCAAAGTGTTGTATAAGAACTATAACTCTTGTTTAAATTAATACAAGTTGAAGAAACAGTTTACTTTGTACTTAGTACTTGATGAGTTGCAATGGTTTTCCCTTTGTCAGGCAGTGGAATTTGGAATATATATTTAACATTTTGATTAAACTTCAGGCTGAAAAATTGGAGTTGACCACAGTCCTTATTGACTTTTTAAGTCAATTGATGAAAACCAGATTTGAGAAAGAACAAATACCAAATAGAAAACTGGCCTCTAATCTCAGATTTACCTTCCTTGTTGGGACCACCCATGTTACCTCAGCCACTAAGCAAATTCTTACCACGACTTTTCTTCCAGACTTGGTGAAAAAAGCAAATATTGTATGGAAGATATTTTCTTGCTCTTGAGGGATGATACATGGGGTTGGGTTTTTCTGGAAAGAACAGTTGCCTTTCTCTTGGCCCACCTGAAAAATGAAAACAGGTCTGTCAGAGTGATGATCAGTCCCCAGAACAGATCATGGTCCTGGAGTTCCTGCTACTGACATTTGTGGTGGAGCCTAACTCTCCTTTTCCCTCTTGTCCATTCTCTAGTAGACAAGTGGACAAAAATGGTTAAAAGAGGTGTGTGTGTTTGTGTGTGTGTCAGAAAGAGAGAGAGAGAGAGAGAGAGAGAGAGAGAGACAGACAGACAGACAGACAGACAGACAGACAGACAGACAGACGGAGGCATAGATGCACGGTCTTGCCCTCACTAGCCTTGAACTCCTGGGATCAAGCAATCCTCTTGCTTTAGCCAGGAGAATAGCTGGGACAACAGGTGGCACTGCTGTGCCCAGCTTTGGCTTAAAAGCTTTCAGGCAGAAGTTATAGCATCAGTGGGGCCAAATAACAGGAAATGTGGATGTTAAGTCCCTAAATAATTGAGATGAGATGGCACACAACATGCAAATGAAATGTGACTATGGAATAGTAAGACTTAAGGAAAATAAATCTTACATTTTCTGATTTCCAAGTACATTTACATGTTTTCTGTGTTACTCAGCTATAGTGGTTACAACAGGAAAGCCAATTAAGCTTATGGAGGAAAAGGTTTATTGGGAGCTCACAGTTAGAAGATCAGCTCACAATGGTAGCAGGACAGGCATGGTGGCAGCGGAGGAGAGAAAGCAACCTGAGGCATGGGCCTGGATAGAAACCTCCAAAGCAAACCCCCCCCTCCAGTCACTCACTTCTGAGAGCTAGATCCCACTGCCCGAAGTTTCCATGGCCTCCACAAAGAGCACTACCAGCTGGGGACCGAATGTTAAAAGCACATGGCCTTTGGGGACATTTTATATTGAAACCATAACACCTTCTGACAGCCATTCTCTCAGATAGGCATTGCTGCTTTTTGTCTGGAGGAGGAAAATGAGACTCAAAATAAGTCAATTGCCTACAGAGTCATGAGCTCTGGTTGCAGCTTAGGTCTCCTGAGATTAAGACCCTAAGAGGTAAACTTTAAGTGGGTAAGTGGATCTTATGCACAGCCCATGGCCAGAAATTTCAAAATGTTCCATGGAGCTGCCAGAATACTGTAAGGCCCTCAGGAGCCCTTCCTGAGAGGGGGAAAGGGTATCGAGGATTGCTATGGGTCCTCATGTCTGCCCCAACCAGCATAGCAACCACATATGATGCCATTTGAACCCAGAATTCTTCTACAAAAACAAAACCAAACCAAACCAAAACCAAACCCCCCACAGAACCCAAAATCAAAACCAAGCAAACCATACAAAAAAATCAAACAAACAAAACAAAGCTGGCCACCAGCCACTGCCCAGAGTTGGACAGGAACTTGTGCCCAGTGAGCAATTGGTCAGTTATCTGATTTTTGCGTCTGACAGCACTGGTGATGGTGCTGTGCAGCAGCAATAGGAAAAACAGGACACACCAATGCAGAGCGATGTAACCTTGAAGGCTCATTTCTCTAAGAACAAAACTCTTTGATAACTACATTGAGGAACTGTTGAAAAAGCAAGCCTTCCTTATATGTATCATCATGTCACACTGGTTGTAGCTGAAGTGGATGGGATGTTAAGTCAGATCAGAAAATGTTGTTGTTAGGTGCCATCAAGTCAGTATCCTACGTATAACAGACCATACAGTATTGTCAGTGCCTCTCTGCTATTCATAGGGTTTTCAATGGCTGATTGTTTTTTGGGAGTAGGTTGCTGGGTCCTTCTCTCAAGCCTACAGCACCTGATGTTCCCAGGTGGTCTCCCATCCAAGTAAAAGCCAGGCCCAACCTTGATTAGCTTCTGAGATCTGATGGGCTTGGAAGCCACAGTGGTATGGCTGCAGGCGAACAGAAGATTAATAATCAATAATTCATAATTTAGGATTGTGTTTACAATACCATTGCTAACAAGAATCACCTGTTTCAACTTTTCTGTCTTGAATGCTCTTGAGAGAAATACAGTGTTTGAATTTATTCAAGAATGTTTCAAGTTCTCATTTGTGGTAGAGAGCAAGGTTTAAAGTTTTCACATAAAAGAGCTTCTAATTAAGATAAGAATGTTAATCTTTTAATAATGAACTATAAAACAAGACAACTAAAATTGCTAAATTAATTTCTCTTTTATCTTTGGTCTGAACAAATTCAGGATTTACTATGTTTCCAAAAATAAAGTAAAGATCTATTCCCTCAAATTAACTATTATAAAACAGAATGTTTCTTTCAAAGATGTCTCATAGTTTGGGACTCGTTCTCTGAAAGTTGTTATAATTTGAAGCCTAGTGCTGTGGCTCATGCCTGTCATCACAGTAATGCAGGAGGCAGAGGCAGGAGGATCAGAAGTTTGAGGCCAGAGGCAACTTATGTAATTTAGGGAGACCCTATCTCAAGATACAAAACAAAAAAGGGGCTGGTGTGCAGCCAGTGGTAAAGCTGTGTGAGGCCCTTAAGTACTGCAAAAAATAAAAATAAAATAAAATTTAAAAAACTTCTCATTTTTTAGGACTCTCTCAATTACATTATTTGAACCACAAAATTTGGCAAAGTCACACCAGTCTGAAAAGGTCTCAGTCAACATTGGTCCTTGGTGACTTTGTTGTTGTTAGGTGCCATCAAGTCGGTGTCCGACTCATAGGGACCCCTACATACAACAGGGGAAACACTATTGTCAGTGCTTCTCTGCTGTTCATAGGGTTTTCCATGGCGGATTGATTTTTGGGAGTGGGTTGTCGGGTCCTTCTCCCAAGCCTACAATATCTAGCGTTCCTAGGCAGTCTCCCACCCAAGTACTAACCAGGCCTGACCTGGCTTAGCTTCCGAGATCTGATGGGATTGAATGCCACAGGGCTATAACTGCAGGCAGGAAAAGTGTTGTTGTTGTTGTTAGGTGTTGTCAAGTCGGTATCCGACTCATAGTGACCCTCTGTACAACAGGGGAAACACTAATGTCAGTGCCTCTCTGCTGTGCATAGGGTTTTCAATGGCAGATTGATTTTTCTTTGGGAGGGGGTTTGCCAAGTCCTTCTCCCAAAGGAAAAGTGTAGTAAGTGTATTATTCCTGTATGACCTTAAGTATGTAGCTACATAATCAATTTGAATGTTATCAGTAGATAGCTGACTACTCCACTCATTTTTCCTAACACTCTTTAATTGAAATGAAATTCCCATTCCCTCCAACGAACAGATCTGAAAGGTACAGCCTGATGTTCTGTCACATTAAATTCCCTGGTAATCACTGCTCCAAAGCAAGAACAGAGTATGCACAGCACTCCAGAAAGGTCTCTCCTCTCTGGCCTGTTTCCAGACTATTCCCAACCCAAAGGCAACCACAGTTCTGATTCCTATTAAGTTTCTCCACCTCCCCGGCAAAAGGTACCTCCTCAGGGAAGTAGGGTTCCCTGTATCCAGGCACATGCAGTAGGTGGCAGGCAGAAAGCATTTATGTCACGGGGTTCCTGAGAACTGGATGTGCGTGCACACACTCTCCATTCCCTTAGTCTTCACTCTGAAGTGTGTGGGGCTGCCTTTCCCCTGCTTGTCTGCTGGCGTGAGCAGTTGCTGACACATCCCTGGAAAATTTTCTTCTGTATGCACAGCCCTGTGAAGACCCCCTGGCTGGCCATCCCACGCATCTGGTCTGGGTCTGGAGAACCAGAGCGCCTGAGCCTTGCGCTCAGTGGGAGGAAACAGACCCATGACCCTGCCAGGCTTGCTCACATGCTCCTGCTGTGAGGACCTGGGTGGTCATCTGGCACAGATGCCAGCACAGGGGTACAGGGGGCTGGGGGCAGCAGGGACAAAGTGTGGGAAACAACCACGCCTCAGTCAACAGCTTAGGACCTAGTCTTCCCTTCCACAGGGAGTTTCTGGGGCAGTTTGTGAAGAGGGGTGACAATGAGGTGACACTTTGTCGGCCCCTGTGGGAATCTGGAGGAGGAAGTGGAGGCTGGATCTGTGCTGAATGAAACTCTTGGCCAGCTGTGATACAAAGCGTGGCTCCTCGCGTCATTTGAATACGGGAAATGTGCTTTCTGGGGAGGCTCAGGGAGGTCCTGTTTCAAAGGGAGCCTGAAGGCTGCTGGGTGCTGCGTGGGTCTGATTCAGACCAGATAAAGTCTGGCAACCCAGTCCCTGGCCAGGGCCATCAAAGGGAGCCCTCCTTGGAACTAGCAGAAGGAAGCGAAGATTGCAGCAGGTGGGATGGGGAGGAGGGTCAATGTTGATGGATAAAGGGGGAGAGGATGATATCAAAGTAAACGATGCAACTTCATGAGTACGTAGGGAAAATAGGGGAACATAACCCAAACACGCATTTGAGTTTTACTACATGCTAGTCAAAAGGTTCCATAAACCTCGTAAGTTGATAAAAGTGTAACCAAAAGTGATGTCATAGTTGCATAATGGAAAAAGCTAATGCTGTATTACTCTGTACCCCACCATCATTTACCAATAAAGGGAGAAAAGAAATAGGGAGGCCTCCTCTGTGTGCTGGGGAGCTATGTGACAGCCACATTAGCCCTGACACATGTGCAGCCCTCCCTGGGTGCCAGCTCTGAGTGTGTGTCACAAAGTAACACTCAGTCCTCACCACATCCATGAGGCGGGCGCTATTCTCTGTTCTCTATTCTCCATCACTATTCTCTATTCCCATTTTACAGATGAACCCTGGGAGGCCAGGGGAGGTCCTGCGACTAGCTGAGGTCCCCTAGCAACAGGTCACAGAGCTCAGCTGGGACACACACCAGCCAACTCCAGAGAGCTGCCTGTGACCAGCTCCCCACCCTGCATCCTGGGTGTGGAGGCTGAGGACGGGGCATGGGGGAAGAGGGAGCCAACCCCTCCTCTTCCTACCCAGGTCAAGGGGAAGGAACTGCCAGCCCAGAAGCCTGGAAGCCCTGGAGTTCTCCAGCATGACCCATTTTTGCCAATGTGGCAAAAAAGAAAACAAAACAAAAACAAAAAGATTTCTGCCCAGACCACGGGAGGCAAAAGTGCCTGTGGGTTGGGAGGCCAGGGCTGTCTTGTGGGTTGGAAGGGGAACAGAGCACCCTGGAATGTTGTTTTGGGAAGGCAGCTGAGATCATGTGGTCCCCTGGCCTCAGCTGACAGATAAGGAACCAGGGGCATCGAGTTCAGTGACTTGCCCAAGGTCATGTGGTTGCTGCTGGTAGCACAGATACTCTTGAACACTCAATGGTACCTGACCGCAGCTAGCTCTGCCCACTCACAGCCAGGCCAACTGGGGTCTCCAAAGCCTTAGTTTTCTTGTCCATGAAATCAGGACGCTCACCTACACAGTTATCCTCAGGTCTAACGCCACACTTCATGGACTGTCTGCGCATCCTCCTTGGAGCATGGTGGTCACCTAATCTCACATATGTAGATAAGCAATTTCTGCCCTGCCCTCGGCTTTAGCTCTAAGTCAAGTGGAAGCAATGCTTTCTTCATGTGTTGCCGACAATCCAAGCACCATCCTGCTAGTGTCCAGCAGCTTCGCTTCCTTGTCTGGCTGAGGACATGGTGGCCACTGTCTCCTGCTGTCTCTGAGTCCAAATGCTTCCCATGACAGGGCTGTTTATCTTGTAGGACCCCTGGCAGCTGGAAAGGGTCCACGGCTATTGGAATTTGGACAAGCACACAATGAAGGACAAGAGGACATGGGACAGCCTATCAAGGCTGGATTGTGCCAAGGCAGTTATTGCGGGGTTTTTGTTGGCCTCTGTCCTCACCACCCCCCAACTCTGACCCCAAAGAAAACACTGTGCAAGTTGAAACCAAGAGATGGTGGTGATTTGGGAAATGGTCAGAGCCCTGGTTGTGGAAGCCAGGGGAGAACATGGGCAGCACTTGCTGACAGAGACCTGGTCAGCCGGGGTCAGGGGAGTCTTTGTGGCTAGAGGCCGCCAAGATGCCAGGCCTTTCAGATGAAGTGCGCCGTTTACCCTGGGTGATCTTGCAGGACCTCAACTCGTCAAATTCTGGGTGTGAAGGTCACGCTGTGAGTATGATGCTGAAAAAGAAAGCTGACCCCTTCTTTTGGATGTTACCCCCAAGTGGAAAAGGGAAGCCAAGAGTTTTTACAGAACACTCTCTAGGCTGTGCGGGCCAAATAAAGGGGCTGGAGAAACCAGGGCATTTCCATGTGGTAGGCTCAGGAGCAGGACTTCCACTAGGAATTCCTTAGAGCTGTTTGCTGACCTAGAGTGAGAGAGAGGACATAGGTCTTCTCCAGTTCCCAGAACAGAGAAGCACTAACTCTGCCCCCGTACCTCGGTCTAAAGGGCAGACATCCAAGCTCATCACACTGGAAACCAATTCTAGTTGCTTATGGCTCCCTCTCTATATTAAGTCCAGATGTACAGGTGGGTAATACTAGTTAACGTGAGGCAGTTTTCTGACAGGGCATACAGTGAATCCTTGTAACACTCATGTGCAGATAGTACTGTCATCAGTGGGGTGACCATATGGCTTACTATCTAAACTTGGCCTTGAAAAAGCTTTCAAATAGATACATAAAAATGTACACATTTATAAAGCATAGTGTGACTTTTCAACACATGTGTATAATGTGTAAGGATCAGATTAAGTAACTGAGATATCCATCACCTCAGGCATTTATTATTTCTTTGTGTTGGGAATATTCAGAATCCTGTCTACTAGCTCTTTTGGAATATTTAACTAATTATTGACAACCATAGTTACTCTGCTGTGCCACAGAATATTAGTAATTCCTAACCAAGTGCACCTCTGTGCTCATTAACCAGCTTCTCTCTCCACCTGCCCTACCCTTCCCAGACTCTAGTGTCCACTATTCTACTCTCTGCTTCCGTGAGATCAACTTTTTCAGCCTTCCACATTAGTGACAGAACAGGCAGTATTGGTCTTTTGTGATGGGCTTGTTTCCTTAACATAATATCCTTCAGTTCCACTCACTTGTGTTGACAAATGACTGGATTTCATTCTTTTTTATGGCTAAATAATATTCCATTGTTAAATAGGGATTTTAAAAAAACTTCTTTTATTAATAATTTTTAATGTACAACTTAATGGGTCTCATTATGATATTTCTATACATGCATTTCATTGTACACTGCTCATGTTAACATCTCCCTTACCCTCTCATGATGCTCCTGAGATGGGGCTCAGTGGTAGAGGGCTCGCCTAGCATATGCAAAGCCTTGGGTTCAATCCCCAGCCCTCCCCGCCCCCAAACCACCACCACCACCACCAGCAACAAAAAAACTGGGATATTTTTGAAAGTGAAGTTGGGGAGTCAACCAGCAAGACAGGGATCTGTCAGGCAAACCAATATATCTGTTCTCTTTAGTTTTCACCTCCATCTTACAGATGAGAAAACTGAGGTGCAGAGAGCTTAAATAACTTTTCAGGCATTGATAAGTTCTGAAGGTGTGAGGAGTATATCTCCAAAGTCCCTTCTAGGGTGTTCTGTGTCCATTCCATCCTCCTTGCACCTAGGCTCACAACCACAGTTCTTCACACTGCAGCCCCGGATACTCTGACCACCAGACAGCGTCTATGTGTCCCAGCCTCAGAGCAGGGCTCTCTTGTGACATCAATCTTTTCTACAAATCTCTTTCCTCACCACAATCAGCCCTGTCATGATTAGATGTCATGATCAGATGACTCAGAGGAGATGGCACTTCTGGTGGATCTCAAAGGAGAAAGAGAACTTCCTAGGACAAAAGAGGACGGGGAAGGGAATCCAGGGGGACAGAACAGCATGTGTGAAAGAATGGAGGCATGTATGGTGGACTTCGTCTAGACAGCCTCAGAGCTCCACAGGGGCCAAGCTGGGAGGAACGCTGGGTAGTAGTGGCTGGAAATGAGGCAGGAGCGTGGGGTCTGGACGGAGGAAGGCTGCTACGTTGTGAGTGTATCTCTCAAATTTACATGTTAATGTACCTAAAGGTGAGACCTTCAGGTCATGTGGGTGTTGCCATAGTAAATGGATTAATCCCTCCACGGATTGAGGGCTTAACAAGGGATCATGGGAGTGGCTTTTGATGAAAGTGAGCTCTCTGGCTAGCATGCTCTGTCTGGCCATGTGATGCCTCCTGCCATGTCACAATGCAGCAAGAAGCCTCCAACCAGATTCCTGCACCATGCTCTTGGGCTTTCTAGCCTCTAGACCATAGCTAACTAAGCCTCTGTTCTTTATGACTGGGCACCATTTTGTGAAATTCAGTTAAAGCAACACATAACAGATAAGACAAGGTCCTTGTTAGCAAATCTTAGAAGTGGGTGGCTCCCCTGAGTCAAGCAGGAGAATGTGTGATTTGAGCCATGCCTCGAAGTTAAGGAATCGCTTGTACGTCAGGCCTCTGACATTACCAGTGTATTTTAACAGGACATCAGGGGCATAGATGTCCCCTTCCCATCAGCATCTGCCCCATCTCCTGATTGTACACCAGCTGGCTGGGGTTCAAGGAGGGAAAGGGTCATTAAAATGTCTCTGGCTCGAAGTCCTTTGAAAACACAGCATAGCCAATAAAAGAGAAATGGAAGATGGAATTAGCAGAGCAACAAACTCAAATGAGCCATGCCTGGAGTCAGTCACCAGCATTATGGTTCTTGGGTAAAGTCTGATATAAAAGCTGCTTGTTGAATTGACCTGGATTAAAGAAGACATAGGGTCATTTGTGAGTACCTTAGGTTTCATGTTAACTCACATTTCTCTGTCAACCATTGACTTTCTGTTCTCGGTTATATCCTGGACCACTTTTCCATTTCACCTTATATAATCACAGTAGATGGCAACTGTGTAAACATGACTGGCCCCGACTTATGCTGCTTTTTGAATTTACACTTCTGAGATTGGAAATGCATATGATGTTTTAAATGTCTGCTCTGCTAATTCAGTTACCTATTGCCCACCCTGGGGACCAAGGTGTCAGAACACAGTATGTCCCCACTGGACACAAGAGGCTTAATATGTCCACAATGGCCATGGTGACATTAGTTTTAGGTCTCTAAGGTTTGAAGTACAAATGGTAGGCATAAAACGCCTAAGAAATGATAACAATTAGTTGATTAGGCCCGATCTAAGATGTTCACTACCAGAAAGATAAATGAGACAGTGCCTAATTTCCCATTCAGCCAAATGTAAACTATATTCACAATTGTTTTACAGTCTTAATAGTCTTTCATATTATGTCAAATCACACTGCTTTGAATGTCTATTGAGTGTTTCTTAGTATTGTCTGAAGGATAGTAAAAGATACTATTTTAATAATAAACCCTAAGAGAAATATTTTCATGCTCACTATTCATTTTAAGTCTTTGTAATATTGCAGACCAAGAGATGGGTAGATACTCTAAGGTTCCATTTATTTACTCTGATTTTTCTATTGCAATGAGCCTGCTTAATATAAGGCCAGAGAGAGAAAGAACAACCTCAGATAGTTTCTTATTATGGATACATCTACCTTTATGTTATCAGTGTATTGAAACATTGAGAACATAACTTGTGTGTGCAAATCATATGATTTAAAGCTGATAGGGAATTCCCAACATCAAGAAAACATAAGTCCTTGCAACTGGGTCAATGAGCAACTTCATGATAAATGGGGAAAAGATTGAGGTTGTCCAAGATTTTGTTTTACTTGGTTCTACAACCACGGAAGCAGCAGTCAAGAAATCAAAAGACACATTGCTTTGGGAAAATCTGTTGTGAAAGACCTGTTTAAAGTGTTGAAAAGTAAAGATGTCACACTGAAGACAAAGGTGATCCAGACTCATGCCATGGTATTTTCAGTCACATCATATGGTTGTGAAAGATAGACAGTGAATAAGGGAGACAAGAGAAGAATTGATGCTTTTGAATTATGGTGCTGGAGATGAATATTGAATATAACATGGACTGCCAAAAGAACCAACAGATCCATCCTAGAAGAAACACAACCAGAGCACTCCTTGGAAATAAGGATGGCTAGATTGCGTCTTGAGACTGCAGCTGTAGCCCTGTGGCATCCGATCCTGTCAGACCTCGGAAGCTAAGCAGGGTCGGGCCTGGTTAGTACCTGGATAGGAGACCGCCTGGGAACACCAGAAGCTGTAGGCTTGGGAGAAGGACCTGGCAACCCCCTCCCAAAAATCAATCTGCCATTGAAAACCCTATGAACAGCAGGAAGTACTCACAATAGTGTTTCCCCGGTTGTACAAAGGGTCGCTATGAGTTGGATACCGACTCAACGGCAGCTAACAACAACAACAACAACAACAGACTGCATCTTACTTATTTTGGACATGTAGTCAGAAGGGATCAATCCCTGGAGAAGGACATCATATTTGGGAGAGTGGGGGGGTCAGTGAAAAAAGGAAGACCTTCTGTTAGATGGATTGACACAGTGGCTGCAGCAATGGGCTTAAGCATAAAAAGGATCATGTGTGCATGGCATGGTGTCAGGTAGTGTTTTACTGTTGTACAGAGAGTTGCTCTGAGTTGGACTTGACAGCACCTAATAACAAGAGACTTCTCAGCGGTGTCCTTAGGCATATCCTCCTGAAGAGGGATGGATTCTTTTCTCTGTGAAAAGGAGCCCCTTGTTTACAAGTCTGGCAAGCTTTTATTTTTCTGACATTTCTCTATATGTAGCTAGAAGTTCCGATGTGTTCATACAAGTCGACAAGAATCCAATGAGAATAAACATTCCAGTGACCACAGCAACATGAAGCAAGTTAATATGAGGATCCGGCTTTGAACAGTCCCTCTCACCCTCCAGGCACAGCTCAACAAAGAGCTCAGATAAAGAGTTCTGTTTTTGAACTGAAGAGGGAAGATGAAAGGACACAGCAGCTGTCCACAAGTAATAGCCCACTCTAAATCTGTCCAGCTGGAGACGGGGCAAGGGACATGCGCTTCAGAATGATCTAGTCTT
Source organism: Pedetes capensis (assembly GCA_007922755.1). NCBI lineage: Eukaryota > Metazoa > Chordata > Mammalia > Rodentia > Pedetidae > Pedetes > Pedetes capensis. The sequence continues at coordinate 14,169 of VMDO01028864.1, forward strand.
GACTCGTTCCAGGCAGTGAAGTCTTCTGTGTTTGAGTCTTTAGAGTCAGTAAAAAGCCTGAAAAGATTTTGACTCTTATTCTCGATGATTTCTTTCTTCCTAATTGAAAACTGTCTTCTAAATAAAATACCTCTTTCTCAGCCCTTCCCCAACGCTGAAGTCCATCAGCACTTCGAAGAGCTGCACTGGTTTGGAAAGGTGTGACTGAGATCTAACAGGAAACAGAAAATGAAGGGGCAAGAACTCGAAATCACTACCCCAGAGGAAAGGAAGAGCCAAGCCACTGCACAGCTCTGACTCTGGTACGAGTCTGCCCTGATTTCAAGAGCAATTTCCCCTCTCATGATAAAAGTGGATGAGTTTTATTTTCCCTAGGTCTAGGGTTTGGCTCCATGATACTCCTACTCCCGTCCCTGGGCCCTACTCCTCTTGAGGTGACAAGCCAGCATGCTGGAGAGTCCAGAACACAGACCAGGCCAAGCACCCTGTGAAAGAATTCATTGGCACTCCAACGTCAGGCCCCAGAAGCGGCCCAAGCGTGGAGACAGCCTTTGCTGGAGTTAAAGTGATACAGATGGGAAGTAGCTTGAGAAGGAACGACACAAAAAAATTTCCAGATGTGGTCAGAGTCCCGTTAGTGAAAAAGCAAGACATAAATATGTTATCTGAGCGCTTGATAATGCGTGCCAAAAATGTTTTCTTTCCACATATAATGAAACGTTTTGGAAGCAGAACCGTCTGTTAATTTGGATAATGAGTCTGTAACCCCCACATGGGACACAGCACAGACCTTGGAATTGTATCAGTTTGTTTAAATACTGGTTTTAGCTGTTGGACCATCTATGATAAAGAAAAAAGCTCCTATCCATCTGATGTTAAGGATTCACTGGTTTGGCTCGGCAGCTATTAGATGTACTGCTTGATTATTACCCTCAAAAGGTCAGTAACAATCCTTCCCCGGAAGCCGTGCTTCCCCATCATCATCTGTCTGACCTCTTACGTTACTTTTTGAAAGTACACACACCAGAGCTGTGCCAAGTGAAACCTAGGTGTGATTCATTAAGTCTAGGGTTTCACGGTCCTCAGGTGAGGCTTGAGATGCGCTTCATGTCATAAGTTGAGACAGTTGAAGAGAAGTAGGTGAAGCCGGCTCCCTGACAGCTCCGGAGATAGTCACTACTTCTCAGTGCCTGTTGACGTGACGGATGTTGAAGCAATTCTTTCTGGTCAGAAGAAACTTGGGGTGCATGTCAGAAAGTCATTTTCCTGTTTTTGTGCTTCTGAAGCATATGCAATTAGTCCTTAGCAGGGTACTTGTGAACCCCGTGCTTTTTAGCTATGGCCAGGGAGCTTTGTTTATCCTCAGCAAAATTTCCTGTTATCCACTTTGTAACAACACACCATCCCCACACTGGCAGGTCTTTTCCGTATGCTGTTTTTAAGCAATGAAGGAAAGGTAGCTGCGGATCCCTGACTGCAAGGCCTTTTCCTGTTGGAGACCAGAAAACACCAGGCACCTAAGCATCGGTATTCCACTTGGCCTGCATGCTGGCGAAGAGCTACAGCTTCCAGATGTCGCAGCCGCTGTGAGCACAAGACATTTGCACTCCCTGATAAGGTCAGGCATCCTCAGTCAGCAGGGACTATAGCCCTGCTGGCTTGATTTACTCTCTGTCCACATGAGTTAAAGGGCAATCTCTGACCTGGACAATATATGTGCAGCCAGGGCTGGCACTCATCTCCACCTTCCAGAAAGGGTGAAAAGAGCATGGTCTGTGTGCAGAAACACACACTTTCTCCCTCTGGCCAAGCTCATGTGGACCAATGGCCCACAACTGTTAACTCTCACTGCAGAATTCAATCAGCTGCTCTCTTGAAAGTGTTTGGCTTCTGTTGAAAAAAAAAATTAAACCTAATCCTGACACATATCAGGAACTTGACTATTCAACTCACATTTGGAAGTGTACAAAAAGAAGAAGGAAGAGAAGGAGAAGAAAAGAAGAAGAGGAGGAGGAGGAGGAGGAGGAGGAGGAGGAGGAGGAGGGAACTTGTTTGGGGCCATTGCGAGGACCAATGGATATGTATGGGGAGAGTAGAGGGCATATGCTTTCACAGTATCATTGGTCAAAGTTTGTAGAATATAGGTTTGTTCTCAGAAACTTTCATTTATGATAAACGATTCAATTTCATTTCAAAGTTTCACTTTCCTGTTTATTCTAAGATTGAATTAAGACAACTTCTGCTGTAGATTAAGGAAATACCTCCAAACAACTTTACTTGGGGATTTCAATTTAATGCAAATCTCTTAGGTTTTTTTTTTTTTTTTTTTTTAGACCACCTAAGGTGCTCTTTGAGCTCTACTACAGTGTGTGCAGAGGCCTGAGGACACAGCTCCTAACTCTAAGGCAGGAAGACACATGTCTGATGGTGATGCAGTGGTAACCAGTTCTTTCATTTATCTGACTACATACTATGGTCCAGGTACCAAGTGGTGGAGATAAACAGAAAGTCATGGGAAAAGGCAATCAAAAAGAGTAATTTTAGCAAGGAATGAGTGCTAGGAATAAAATAATACATAGGGAAATGGAGCCAAGGGCGATGGGGTTTGCAAATTTAAGGATGGTGGCTGGGAGGACACACTGAGAAGCAAACTCAGAGTTCAGGCCTGCATCCTGTGGAACAGCTACACAAAGACCTGAGGGAAGAGATCTCAGCAGATGCAGGACCATGGAGTGGACATCTAGGAAGGCACAATGGGAGAGAGGAAGTGTGGATTGGGTCTGCAGGATGAGAAGGCTTTCTACAGCCCAAGGGAAGGGAAGAGCTATTAACAAGCAAAAGAGCCCACAGAAGGGCATGGCAGCTGAGCTCAGGGTCCTTCAAGGTCCACAGTGGCTCGAAGACAAAGTCAGGGTGAAGTCAGGGGTAGGGGATAGCCTAGATGGCCTGGGAGGGCCAGCAGGAGGTCATGCAGGGTTTTAGACTTTATGGTGTTGATCTTTTCACAGAGACTCTTAGGGGTGTCTCAGGGTTTACCCAAAAGAATGATCATGACTGGAAGTCAACATAGATAAATTATGAGGACTGAAGTTCTCAACTGGTAAAACAGGTCCTCGCTGCCTGAGTAATAATGGCCATAATGAGGAGGGGCTGGGTAAGAGGCACAATACCTGGTGCTCGGTTTTGAGTTTTTAGCTATTTGGAGAATAGGCAGAAAGCAAAGACAAGGATGGGGAAAACGAAAAGGAAAGAACTCATAATCTTTTTTGGACGGGAAGTAGGAAGAATGATTAGGTAATGGCTCAATTTCTCTCTGAGCAGGAACTGGGCAACTGTTTTCCATTTTAGCTAAGAAAAGGTCAGGGGGAAATCAGAGCATGAAGCATTAAGGATAGTCATAACAATGGGATTTGAGTGATGCTAGAACAGCCTAATGGAAAGATCTCCCTGGAAACACAGTTCTGTTGTACTGGGGAGATATCTTGACTGCATTCTGTCCAAAGGTAGGGGGTTGGATCATGTAATCCCCCAAAGCCCCTCCAGGCTGTAAATCCACCTCCTCTTGCAGAGAGGGGTTTCTAAGCTGAGTCCTTGTAAGAAGGAACTTCTCACCCCAAAAAATGGTTTGGTACAGGAGAAGTCCTTGAAGTCCTGTGGGAAAAAGTTGAGGGCAGAGGAGGGAAAAAGAAGCAGGTGTTCGTTCAGGACAGAGGAGGATAGTAGAGACTGAAAAGGAAATGTGAGTTTTTCCATTTCATTTGGGTTACCTGCGGGGTTGCTTTAAAGTGTCAAGTCTGGCTCGTGTACAAATTCTCAGCCCCCAGTAAGCCTGCTGCAGGGGAAATTTCCGATTGCAATTATCTTTCAAGCCTAACTAAGTCATAAAACCCAGGACTTTTCTCTTGGGAGATGTGTTGGCTTTAAAAAATCAGTGTTTCTGTCAACTGCTGTTGCCAGAGAAATGAGTGACTCATACAGTGGTAGAACCCCCGAGTGAGCACTAATGAGCACACACAGAGACTCGGGGTGTCCAGGGTGGGCACCAAGCAGGGGTTCCCTGGGGGTGGGCATTTCCAAAGGGAGACAGGACGAACGCCACTGAGAGAGACTTCTCAGAAAATAAAACGTGGCAAGACCTTCAAGCACAAAGAACTCATTACAAATTCTTGTAAGATCACTTCAGTCCCCCCGACCCTAAACAAAGGTCTCCATAAGCCCTCTCCTGACCACTTCATTTAACATTAAACCCATTCCCATTTGTTGTCACCTTGCCTCCTTTATTTTTCCCCAAAGCATTTATCATCATGTTATTGCTTCATTTAGGCCTGCAGCCATACCACTGTGGCATCTGATTCCGTCAGATCTTGGAAGCTAATTAGGGTCAGGCCTGGTTAGTACTTGGATAGGAGACCACCTAGGAACACCAGGTGCTGTAGGCTTGGAAGAAGGACCTGGCAATCCACTCCCAAAAAACAATCAGCCGTTGAAAATCCTATGAATAGCAGAGAAACGCTGACAACAGTGTTTCACCTGTTGTAAATAGGGTCCCTATGAGTCAGACACCGACTCAACGACTTGACGGCATCTGACAACAATATTCCTCGCCTTAACCAACAATGGATATTAACACTCTTTTAGATTTTTGCCAGTTCAGTGAAGAGAAAACCTCATGTTGAGTTTGGATTGTTCTGATTACTGGTGGCCTAGGCATCCTTCTATATATTTATTTGCCATTAAAATTTCTTCTCTTGTTGATTTCCTGATATTTTTCATAATTTCTGGGCTTTTCCTTGTTGTTTTAGAGATTAAGTTATATATTACTTATCTATTAACTATGTTGCAAATATATTCCCTGAACATCTTTAGCTTTGTTTGTATTTTGATCACACAATTTTTATATTATGTATTTTATCACATATTTTTATAGATTTAAATCTGTCAATATTTTCTTTATGGCTTCTGCAGTTTGTGATTGTTTAGGAAGAAGCGATTTTTTATCCAAAGATTATGAAAATATTCAGTACTTTCTGCTCATGCTTTTGTTTTTTGTCTGTGATGTACAGATTTTCTGTAATTTCTTCCCAAATAGGTAGGTAACTGTCTTCATGTCATTTACCAAATAGTTACACATCTTCAGTTTTGGGGACCTTTATTTTGTTGAACAGTTTTTCTTCCTCTTCTGTGTACCTTCTCCTTCCACAACTCCAATAATATGTATCTGATACACTTTATGGTGTCCCATAAAGCATGCCAAAGGTCTCTGGGGCCTTGCACTGTGTGCTTTTCTTCAGATTAGATAACTGTACTGATCTATCTTTAAGTTTGCTGATTCTTTGTGAGCTTCAGTCTGCTATTGAGCCCCTCTCATGAATCTTCCATTACAGGCATTTTACTTTCTTTTTTTCTTTCCCTTTATTAGTAAATATTGGTGGGGTACAGAGTAATACAGCATTTGCTTTTGCCATTATGCAACTATTACATCACTTTTGGTTATACTTCCATCAACTTAAGAAGTTTATGGAACTTTTTGAAGTTCCTTTTATGTAGTAAAACTGTATGCATTTATGGGTTATATTCCCCTAGTTTTCCCATGTACTCATGAAGTCGCATCATTTATATTGAGATTATCCTCTCCCCGTTTATCCCTTTACATTGTTTCTCCCCTTCCCTCCTTCCATAACCTTCACTTCCCTTTGCTAGTCCCCTCACTCCTTCTTTTTACTCTTTATATTTTCCTTTCTTTGCTAAGTTTAACTGTGCTTACACACACACACACACACACACACACACTTATATATAGGTTTTTTCTTCCTTTAAGTAAGATTCCACTCCCACATATGAACGAGAATATTATTTTGGGCCTGTGTTTGTTCACTTAAGATGATATTCTCCAGTTCTATCCATTTTGCTGCAAATGGTATTATTTCATTCTTTTTAATTGCCGAGTAATATTCCATTGTGTATATGTCCTATAATTTTTTAAAAATCCATTCTTCTGTTGATGGGCATCTTGGTTGGGTCCATATCCTTGCTGTTGTGAAGGGTGCTGCATTAAATATGGAGATGCAGGTGTCTCCCTCAGAGATAATTTCTATTGGCTTTTTTTTGTTTGTATGCTTGTCTTTTTTTCCTATGCAGAGGGGACACTTGTCTGCTTTTTGGTGTAGTTCACAATATATTTAAATGTATCTATGCACAGGTACATATATATGTAGACATACATTTTTAAACTGAAAATTTTAGAAAACGTATTACAGCAATTCTGAATTCTTATCTCTCACCTTGGGATAACTGTTACTTTTTTGTTCTGTTTGCTTGTTGTTGTTGTTGTTAGGGGCCATAGAGTTGGTATCCGACTCATAGCGACCCTCATAGGGTTTTCAATGGCTGACTGTTTCGGGATTGCCTTGGGAGTGGATTGCCAGGCCCTTCTCCCATTTTTGTGGTGCTGGGAATTGAACTCAGGACCTCAGAGACCGCAGCGCAGCGCTCTACCAACTGAGCTAAATCCCAACCCTCTGTTTGCTTAGTGGAGTTTATTTCTTTGGAGTATGCAGTCTCTGAATTTTCTGCTCAATTTTTCTTCACAAGTTTTCCTGTTTTTAAACTTGGTTTCATGAGGGTTATTCTGGATCAGCAGATTAGTGATCAGCTATTGACTGAGCAGAGGTTGAGTATAAACTTTTTGGTCCATGTAAAGCTGTTGCCTGTGGCCAGTGGGTCTGAGTGGGGCTCAGGAAATGCACTCAGAGGGGAGGCTGTTTACATGTCTCCCTTGGCATTTACTTTCTGCACCCACAAGTCCTTAAGTGTAGTCAATTGATTCCCTCAGATTTTCTAGGAAGAAAATAACTTTATTTACAAAGGGGATATATGTTTTCTCTACAATGTTGCTGTTGTTGTTAGGTTCCTGTGGAGTCATGTCTGACTCATAGCAACCCTTATACGGTTAACGGATGATTGTTTCGGGATTGCCTTGGGAGTGGATTGCAATGTCCTTCTCCCATTTTCTCTACAATAAAGGCTATTAATTTCTTCTTATTGTTAAAACATCCAGCACTGCTGAATGTAAGAGACAATGCCAGAGACCATGTCTTCTTCCCCTTTTAGGTTGATTTTCTTTTTTAAATTGAAGTTTTCTATAGTTTCTGGTGGAGGATTTTTGTCAAGCTGAGGAAGTTTCTTTTAAGCCTTCGTAACTGGGAATTAAAAAGAAAATCCTAAATGTAGGTTAAATTTATTTATTTATTTATTTGCTTTCAGAAGCCCTTATTAAGATTATCACTTGCTCATTTTCTTTTAATCTTTTTAATATTAACACCATGAATTATATTAATCAATTTCCTCATGAAGAACCAAACTAGCATTCCTGGATTATGTCCTACTTTACTCAGAATATATTATTCTTTCAATAGGAACCAATATACAAACATTAATTTATAATTTGGGTATTTTTTCAAAGTGAGTTTGGCCTACAGTTTCCTTATTTTATGTGAGTGTGCCAATTCCCCATTTTTGGCTAATGCACCAGAGTCAGGGCTGTCTCTGTCTCCTAGAAGAACTTGTTCATCTTGTTTCTACCCGCTGGAACAGCTTCTATAACAGGAATTATCTGTTCCTTGAAAGCTTGGTAGAATTTGCCGATATAGCTACTTGGTCTGGTGCTTTTCAAAGACATACATTTTTGCCTAGTGTTACATTTTTTTCTCTTCTTTCTCTCTCTCCTTCTCTTCCTTCTTTCTTGTATTTAGAGGTTGAACTCAGGGCCTCACACATCCTTTGCAAGTGCTCTAAAAATTGGGCTGTACCTCCAACCCATTATTTATTTTTTATTTTGAGAAAAGGTCTAGCTAAATTGCATAGGCTGCCTCTGGCCTTGAACTCATGATCCTCCTCCGTCAGCCTCCTGAGTTGCTGGGATTACAGGTGTGTGGCATTACACCTGGCTTAGTCTTAGATTTTTTTCCCTAAGGTCATTGATCTAGGTGGTTTTTAAAATCTCATGTGTATCTTATTAGGTTTCTATATTTTGGGGAATAAAACTACAAAAATATCTGAAACATCCTCATATGAACATGGTTTTTGAAAATTATTTTTAAATGCTTTATTGCATCATCATTCTTCTTCATTTCTTGATCAAGCTTGCTGTAGGTTTGCCTGTTACATTGCATGGGACCAAACAATTCCACTTGTGGTTTCACTAAAGTGGAAACTTTTGGTTAATTTTTTTCTATTTCATAACTTTTGCTTTCATAAAATCTTCATTTTACTTCATTGTTGTATTTATTTTATGGTCCCGTATCTAACTTTTATGTTGTCAGTTTTTCTTTTATGTTACTTTCAGTTTTTTGTTTTTTTATGTGTAAGTAGTGACGTTTTCCTCTATACCCTGTTGGTTTTGATATGAACAAGCTTTCATTGATGCTCATTTCTAATTTGCTCATCCCCTCAACTCTGATTTTTCTTTATTTAGAAGGTTAATTAAAATAGTATTTAAATATTCCCAAATGGGGATCATATATATATATATATATACATATATATATATACATGTATATATATATATATATGTATATATATGTATGTTGTTGTTGTTGTTAGGTGCTGTCGAGTCGTATCCGACTCATAGTGACCCTCTGTACAACAGGGGAAACACTATTGTCAGTGCTTCTCTGCTGTTCATAGGGTTTTCAATGGCAGTTTGATTTTTGGGAGGGGGTTGCCAGGTCCTTCTCCCAAGCCTACAGCTTCTGGTGTTCCCAGGCGGTCTCCCATCCAGGTACTAACCAGGTCTGACCCTGCTTAGCTTCCGAGATCTGACGGGATTGGATGCCACAGGGCTACAGCTGCAGGCTCCATATATATATATATACATATACATATACATATACATATACATATATATACACACACACACACACACATATATATATATATATATATATATATATATATATATATATATATATATATATATGGTGAAAGTATACAGCCCTGACGCACACCTTTCTCAACTTTAAACCACTCAGTGTTTCCTTGTTCTATTCGAACAACTGCCTCCTGGTTCATGTACAGATTTCTCATGAGCACAATTAGGTGTTCTGGTATTCCCATTTTCCGAAGTGTTATCCATAATTTGTTGTGATCCACACAATCAAATCTTTTGTGTAGTCAATAAAACATAGATAGACATCTTTTTGATATTCTCTGGTTTCAGCTAATATCCACCTGACATCAGCAATGATGTCCCTAGTTCCCCGCCCTCTTCTGAATCCCGCTTGATTTTCCAGTAATTCCCTGTCTATGTATTGCTGCAGTCGTTTCTGAATGATCTTTAGTAGAATTTTGCTGGTGTGTGATATTAATGATATTGTCTGATAGTTTGCACATTCAGTCGGATCCCCTTTTTTGGGAATAGGCACAAATATGGATCTCTTCCAGTCAGTTGGCCAAGTAGCAGTTTTCCAAATCTGTTGGCATAAACATGTTAACACCTCCAGTGCTGCATCTGTTTGTTGAA
>VMDO01028865.1:0-23341 GCA_007922755.1 Pedetes capensis
ACATACTTATAATTTTACTTATAGGGACTATATCTCCCAGAGTTATAAAAATATTTCTCCTCCAAAAGTCTTATCCAGTTATTTTCTAGGGATTTTAGTCACTAGTTATATGTAAAAAAAGATAGACTGAGAATGGAGAAAGCCAATATTCAGGTAATTGCATCTGGCTAGAGGTAGATATATGCATTAATATCGGGTAGGAAATTCCTTATGCTTCTTGCCAATGGAAGAGGGTGGTATAAAGACAAGGGTTTCTCTTCTTTCAAGGCAGCGAGTCTTCATTTCTTGATTATATATTGTGTATGAACCAGTCAGTAAATTGTCTTCCTATCTATTCATCAGTTGAAATTCTTTCCAGATTCTGACAACAGAATTTAATTGTGAAAACATAACTGAAATTGTTTTAGTGGCAGAATTATTATCCATTGCCCTATGAACCTAATGAATTATACATAAGTGTAGAAAGTTCTGGAAATCTGGAAATCTCCAAGTCCTAGTTAATTAACTTTTTTCATTAAATGCTTTTGGAATTTCTCCTACACACTAGATGTTGTTTCGGCATTGGGGATACAGAAAAAAATATGCCTGCCTTTATGGAGCTTAAGTTCTTGTTGTCCTTTTGATCTTATTTTGCAAATTCAAAGAATAACAGTAAGAAGAGCTGCTAGACAGATGGCACTTGACATTGAAGACCATGTCTACTGGACTTCAAACATGTCTACTGAATTTCAAATATTAGTCATTCTTAGTTCAATCTATTATAATATTCATAAATTAATAATTAGTGAAAAAATCAAGTTCTTAAAGAAAATTACACAGCATTTTGTACATTTCCTATATGTATTTTCCAAATAATTCCTTTAATATTTCAATATTTCAGAAGCCCTTTACTCTACTTCCTGCATTATTTATGGGCAGAATTGGCTGAGAAAGATTAAGTGAACTGCTTAAGGGAAATACCTAATTAAGCAAAGAAGATGAAACTCACATCCAAATCTTCTGATGTTAGGTTGAGGACTATTTCCATTATAACAGTCAAATTTGCAATTTCCAGAAGTTTCTACACTTATGTATAATTCATTAGGTTCATGGGGCAATGGATAATAATTCTGCCACTAAAACAATTTCAGTTATGTTTTCACAATTAAATTAGACAATGGTTTTTTCTAAGATTGCCTGTTGATATTTCAGAATGTTGTGTTTATCCAGGAAGCATTTTGCGTCTTTGGCCTGTTGGAACATGCCTGTGCAGAACACTCATTATCAACCCTCTTTTGATGCCACATGACTCCTAGGAGGAAGCACTCACTTTATTGTTATAGGTTAGTTAAAATGTAACCAACACTAAGGCTACATGATGGGTTTTGACCTGCTACTATTCAGTTAAAACTTTTGCTTTATATTTTGGTTTCACTTTTTTCTCCTGACCAAGGTATAATTTAGGAATCATTTAAGAAAGAATCTATCCTTTTACTTCTGACTCGGCAAAATGTAACTTTTCAAATATTATTTTTTTTACAACCTTGATTCTCATATTTTAAATGCATAATTACTTCCAAGCATCTTGCTGGGCAGCTTTCTTTTATATTTTAACAATCTACTATATATTCAATGGGGCTCAGTCAACTATTCATTTGGTATGGCCTACTAAACATATATTTTATTCAAGGTGTATAATTAGTTCCAATAAAACTAATTACTCCAGTTTATGATACAGTTTTCAAGTTTCTGCACAGGTACTAGATTTTCAAAAGTTCCCAGTGCATTTGATGCTAAAAGGACTCATCTTTTAGACATCCATCCATCTTTTGGACTTATCTTTTTGGACACCAATACCTTTGTTCCAAAAGGGAAAAACAAAACAAAACAAAATAAAGATTGTATTGAAATAAACACACATCCATATATAATTTATATTGTGCCCCAGGGCATTCTTTTCTTTTTTCCACTTGAGATAGTGTCTTGCCATGTAGCCCAGGCTGTCCTTGAACTTGTGATCTTCCTGCCTCAGCCTCTTGAGTGCTGGGAGTACAGGTGTGTACCACCAAACCCAGATGCCCCAGAATTTCCCTAGGAAGCATGAATCATAGTAACTGACTCACACATACAGTATCCTCATCAGAAAAAATGCTTTTCAGTTAAAGCCGTGGGAGTGGGAAAGAAATATTTTTATATTTCTTAAGAAATCAATTAAGTTGCACGTTTGATCAAATTGCACAGATATTTCCCAATATATCTAAAAGCATAAAATTGAGAAATGGCACAATACAAAATTCTTTTTAAAATTTCTATTAATATAGTTTTTGAAAGTAATATTGAAATGATTTTTGTACTAATACAGTAACAATTATTTCAAATAAATATCACATAGTGACCCTCATAGGGTTTTCAATGGCAGACTGTTTCGGGATTGCATTGGGAGTGGATTGCCAGGTCCTTCTCCCATTTTTGGGGTGCTGGGAATTGAACTCGGGACCTCAGAGACTGCAGCGTAGCACTCTACCAACTGAGCTAAATCCCAGCCCTTAGCTCAGCTGGGGTTTAGCTCAGTTGGTAGAACGCCGCTCTGCAGTCTCTGAGGTCCCGAATTCGATTCCCAGCACCGCAAAAATGGGAGAAGGACTTGGCAACCCACTCCCAAGGCAATCCCGAAACAATCTGCTATTGAAAACCCTATGAGGGTCGCTATGAGTCGAACACCGACTCGACAGCACCTAACAACATCAACAGTCTTTAGAGACATTAATGTAATGAGAGAAAAAAAGAACAAAAAAGACAGAAGAATTACCTGTATTGCACAGTAAAGGAGACTAAAGAAATCTGACAAGTAAATGGAATACATAATTCTGGATTGGGACAAAAAAATTTCATAGAGGATGTTATTGGGATAATTAAAATGAAAATAAATTGTGTACTGTATAATAAGTGTACTAATATTAAATCTACTGAATTTGATAAAATCAACACACATACCACTATATACCACTCATGTATATATATGTAAATTACATGCATAAAAATAAAGTGAAATGTCAAAAAGTAAAATGTAGCAAAGCTAATTTGAGAAAAACTTGAAAACTGAGAAGTAAAACAAAACAAAACAATTCTGTTTTAAAAATTGTAATGATTCTTTTTCCTCCAACCTGTGACTTAGAAATAAGGACAAAATTTGTGATGTGTTTTCTTTCCTTACTTTTACTATGGCAAGCCCTCTCTAAAGTGTCCATATGTTTGCATTAGTGTCACAGGCTATTTCTTATTTGGTTAAGCTAGGCTGTGAAATTTCACATAGGATGCAACTTAATTATATTTTCTTGAAGGTTTTCCCTTTGTCTTGCTATACTCTAAGCAAACTGTTTTGTTGCTATAAAACAAGGAGCCATTGGCCTTTACTCACCATCATCCTTGGGGCCTTTAGTATTCTGCATTCAAACTCCGCATTTTTAGCGTTGCTCATAATGAGGCTGCCTGAACCATGGTAACCCCTTGTAATTCAGTAAACAAAGGAAATTAGATGGATCATTCGTCCTAGGGACATGTTGTGAGATAATCGGCTTTCATTACAGGCATTCTTGCTGAGGTGATAGGGATTAGATGCTGTAAGTACAGGGTAGAATGTATCTGTTTTCCCAAAGGCCAAGTTCAAGATCTGCATGAATCATTCCTTTTACTGTCCCACAGCCATTTTCAGTTTCTTTCTAAGCCTTTAAGATGGTTAGCCTTGCTTAGCATGGCTTCTTTCCCTTTTCAACATCTCTTTAATTTCTTTAAAGCATTCTGGTTCCTGCATAGAAATAGTCCAGAAGGAAAAAAAAAATCACATACAAATTCATCAGTGAGTAACCAAGAAAGTATATGACTGTAAGCTACATTTTTATGGGGAAAGGGGCCTGCTTCTCTCAGCTTACTTTTGAAGCTTAGAGGAGAAAGAAATATAAAGCTTTCTTTTGTTTATGTGGTTGTGATTATTTTGTCTTATAAAAAATTAATCACATACACTATTTTCAATATTTTCCAAAAAAAATTACAAATAAAAACTGGCAAACCATAATAAATTAAGAACTTACCCAGTATTACTATAGAAAAATATTTTCATAACAGTGATCTAGAATTTTCATCATGTCTTGGTGCTTCTTACTGCTATAAAGGCATTATCACTGAAAGAGATGGATTCTTTAGCAACAGAGGATTTTATAGTACTGCTTTGTTTTCAGGCAGACTTAATCAATTCTACTGTGTCTCTTTTACTGTCAAAGTTATAATATGTGTGTTTCCTTTTGGCTGTATTTCTCTTTGAAGCATCTTGAATTTATGATTATACAATAGTTTGCACTACTACGTTTGGAGAAGGAAAGGCTTGAACATCTGGCTTTTGCTGTAAGGGAGAAGTTCTTTCAGATGGGGTTAAAACCACCTATGAAATTTGGAATAAGAATCTGTGGGGCTTGAGGGTGTATCTCAGTAGCAAGAGTACTTTCATAGCATGGGAGAAGCCCTGGGTTCAATCCCCATCACCACCAAAAACCAAACCAAAGCAAAACAAAAAGAATCTGTGGCCTTGCACAAAATCTCCAGAAATATTTTGACATTTTTGCATACCTAGAATTGGTTTTGTTGTTTGTCCAAATATAGGTAGAGTGCTTGATGAAATTCCCTGTACTTACCCTGTTTCTAGACAGTATGGATTCATGCCCAGATAATGATGACAGGGATTTTCCAGGTGCGTGCTTTCTAACATTTGTATGCCTAAGGAAGCACTAATAGCAGAAGCATCAGGTAGTTCTTTTGCTCTTCCCTGTTCCTGATTATCTTTCTCTCATTTAAAAGAAAAAGAAAGAAAGAAAAAGACTTCCTTTTTATCTATTCAGAATCTTTCCATGGTTCATGATTTCACCATGTAAAAATTTCTCTGACACAGCTGAGCTCTGTGGCTTACACCTGTAAGTCCAATGACTACAGGCCGAGGTAGAATTGCAAGTTCGAGGCCAGAGGCAACCTGTGCAATTCAGTGTGACCCCGTTTAAAAAAAAATGCTGTGACTTAGTGATAGAACATTTGCCGAACATGCTCAACATGCTATCTGGGTTTAACTCCCCAGTACCATATGGGATTTTTGCAATCAATTTGGAAGAAATTCAAGGAATGGATTGGCATTTCTACACTAAAATTATTTTTGCCCACCTATTGGTACAGTGGCCTGCAGCTGTAGCCCTATGGCATCCAATCCCGTCAGATCTCAGAAGCTAAGCAGGGTCGGGCCTGGTTAGTACCTGGATGGGAGACCGCCTGGGAACACCAGAAGCTGTAGGCTTGGGAGAAGGACCTGGCAACCCCCTCCCAAAAATCAATCTGCCATTGAAAACCCTATGAACAGCAGAGAAGCACTGATAATAGTGTTTCCCCTGTTGTACAGAGGCTCACTATGAGTCGGATACTGTTGGGGATGTTAAAATTATATTTCTCAGTTAGGGTCCCTCATAACAGCCTGAGGGGCTGACCCCTAGTTGATCCCAGGGCCCATCTCACTCACACTAGCCACTCCCATCGAGTGAGCAAAGATGGCCCCCGGCCAGCTTGACCTGCCCTAACCACCCTAATTTTGATTGGCTCCCCTCACCAATTTCAGGTAATAACTGTCCCCACCTGGCAGGTATGTCAGTTTACCTGCTGTACCTGTCAGGTTTGTGCCCTGATTGGCTGAACCCCACCATGTGACCCTTCCAGGACCCTATAAAAGCAGGGCTCCTGGACCCCATCTTCACCCCTGTAGCACCACTGATCCTGACCTCTCTGACCGTCTCCTGAACCTCATCACCTGGACCAGCGCTCCCTTCTCCAGCAAGACCTTCTAGCAAGCCGGCGAGATCAAGCCCAGGGGCCCGAAGAGCCGAAGGCATCTAGCAAGCCACGAAGAGCCTCCTAATTCCTCCCATCCTTGGAAAGGAGGGAGGTAAAGAAGGCGAGCCGAGAGAGTCAAGACCATCAGACCTCTACGGAACATCAGCGGCTGTGGCTGTGCCTTTAAGGCTGAGCTGCACCAGCACTTAGCCTGCAGCATTCCATGCCGCAGGCCTAGAGCCAGCACTTAAAGGGATAGAGCTCTGCTCTATAGGGGCTGCTTGTTCCTTGCTCTCCATCAGGGGAGCACCCCAATAAACCTTGCCTACCCTTGCTCAACCACCAGAAGGTCTCCCGAGGTCCTTCTTTCCCGACACCAACCACGTTGTTATGTTGAGGGTTTGGCCCTAATCTCAGCCGGGCTAGAGCTAAAATCCCAACAGGATACCAACTCAATGGCACCTAACAACAACAACAACATTGGTACAGTGGCTCTCTGCAGGCTCTGAGGCCCTAGGTTCAACCTCCAGCACCACAGAAATGGGAGAAGGACCTGGCAACCCACTTCTGAAAGAATCAACCATTGAAAACCCTATGAATAGCAGAGAATCACAGACACAGTGCTGGGCATGGCACAGTGTCAGAGAGTGTTTCATTCTATTGTACAGAGGGTTGCTATGAGTTGGACCTGACTCAACAACACCTAACAACAATGACATTATTTATGTAAATAATGTTTCGGAGAACTTATAGCTATAAAAAATAACAAGGAGATAGAATAAATTCTCACATCTGCTCATATTAACAGTATGGTATATCTACAATATGTATACTAATTTGAAAGGAAAGAAACTCCACACTACCATGTGTCCTTGGTAGAGCCATGGTAGATACGTGGTCATCCTCAGTTCTGCACTCTTACTTCTCATTCCCCTGAACCTTTGCAATTCTTCCTACAAAAGAGGTAAGAGTTTATTTCTGAATAGGAAAAATGTACCCTTCAAACTTTTAGAACACCCTTGATACTTCCCTTCTGACCAGATGTGCAGGGATTTTTTCTCCACCCCTATCAATCCTTCAGTATTTGCTGGATGTTCTATAATTCAGTTCAATGCATACATTACCTGGAGATAGCATTAGATATTGCAAGTAAGGACCACATAAGTGCCCCTACTTCTGACACCAATCATAAGTCCTAGTTGTCAGTTCTGACCCACCTTCTATAAATTAGAGGTTCCAGTGCTCTCCTCTTCAGGTTTGATCATTTCCTACAGGAGCTCATTGTTGTTGTTAGGTGCCGTCAAGTCGGTATCCGACTCATAGCGACCCTCATAGGGTTTTCAATGGGTGACTGTTTCAGGATTGCCTTGGGAGTGGATTGCCAGGCCCTTCTCCCATTTTTGCGGTGCTGGGAATTGAACTCTGGACCTCAGAGACTGCAGCACAGCGCTCTACCAACTGAGCCAAATCCCAGGAGCTCATAGAAATCAAGAAAACAGTTCACTTACTAGATTACAGTTTACTGTGTTGTTGTTGTTGTTGTTGTTGTTGTTAGGTGTCATTGAATCAGTATCCCACTCATAGCAACCCCCATAGGATTTTCAATGGCTGACTGTTTTCGGGATTACCTTGGGAGTGGATTGCCAGGTCCTTCTCCCATTTTTGCAGTGCTGGGAATTGAACTCGGGACCTCAGAGACTGCAGCTCTGCGCTCTACCAACTGAGCTAAATCCCAGCCCCAAATTATGCACAATAAGAAGTTAACCACAATAATCAGTAATGTTATAGAATGATTATAATTGAGATTCTATAATACAAGTTATGTGACTGTGCTCTCTCTCTCTCTCTAAATATATTAATGTGCTGTGCTTGCCCTTCTACCCTTCTTGTGACAATGTGAAATGATTCTTTGCCTATATGATGATATTATCAAGATGGCTCCTGTAAAAATAAAAGGAAATTATGATAAAAGCAACATTAAAAGAGCTTTTCAAAATGGACTCTGGAGGCCATAACAAGGCAGAATTTATGCACAATTTATCTGCTTCCCAGGAACTTTGGTCACCTCCACCCATTGACTGTAGGCATGTGACACTGTGCCAAGACCATTAAGATGCTCACCAAGAAGTTATTGGACTCTTATGGACATTTCCATTCTGTTTGCACATTCTTTTCTTTTTCTTCTATGAGTCATAAAGACCCTGTTCTTTCTCAATTTTCAATACCCCAAAAAATCTATACTTTTCTAGGAATACAGACTCAGAGATATCAACCCAGGTCTCTCAAGTTGCAGTTCTTACAACTCAAAATAAAGTCCTTTTTATTTTTGCAGTTTCCAAGTTTGGATTGATGGACACTAGTAAGGGTTGTTGATGTTGTTAGGTGCCATCAAGTCAGTGACCTTGATAAGTTTTCAATCGATGATTGTTTGGGGATTATTTCTGGAGTGGACTGCTATGTCTTTCTGTCATTCTTTTGGTGCTGGGGATCAAACATGGGTCCTTAGAAAGAGTGGAGCAGCACTCTACCAACTGAGCTAAACCCCAGCATATAGAAAATTAACATGCTGGACAAAGGAATGATTCATATCTCGTGTGATGGAGCACGATGGCACAATATTTCATCACATTGCTCAGATTGGAGTGCAATTTAAAATTTATAAATTATTTTCTGGAATGTTCCACTTAATTTCCAGAATTTTCTGAATTTGGAGAGATTTTCCACCCACTATTTTCAGACTACAGTCAACTACAAATAACAGAAACCTCACATAAGAAGGGGCTACTAATTTATAAAAGCATACAATTCAGGAACAGCCAGATGGAAGAATACAGAGGGCAAGATCTGTGGAAAGGGCCCTCTGCAGGCTCTCCAGCCTCCCAGAATGTTTCCCAGCCAGAAATCTCTCTCAACTGCATCCTTCGGTGTTTATGGAGAGGGCATTTTGTAGACATAATTTATTAAATCATTGACAATTGGTAATAAAATCAATTTCCAGTCCCTCTCCCCTCCTTGGAGGTATGAGAGGAACTGAAAAGTTTAACTTTCTAATTATATAGATGATTCTCCTGGCAACTAGGGGACTTCCTTGGGGACTTTCCAAAAGTCACCTCACTGACATAAACTTAGGTGTGTTTGGAAGAGATTCAGTATAGATAACAAAATATGGTCTTTTCACCTTTATAATTTCTTATCTCTTAGGAAATTCCAAGGATTTTTAGGAGCTCCATGCCAGGAACTGGGACAAAGACCATATATGTACCCTTATTATAAACAACAAAGCTCAGGTTCCCAGTTCTTTGCTTTTGAGTTTGACTTTGTGACTTGCTTTGTCTAATAGAATTGTGTAGAATAGACAGTGTGTTAGTTCTGAGCATAGGCTTCAACAGGCCTTACATATTCTCACTTGATCTCTTATATATCTACTACACTAATGGCAAAGAAAAGTCTGGGCTAGATAGATTTCTGAGGAGAGGATGACAGACACATGGAGCCGAGTTATCCCAGATAATCTGCCTTATTCAAGACCAGACTAGAACAGAGCTAACTCCCAGCTGACCTACAGACACATAAAATGGAAAAACAAGTAATTACCTTACTCTACTGCATTTTGGAGTACCAGCAAATTAGTAACCTATATAGATATTTAATAATTAACAATGTAGTTTTGAAATTTTGATCATTTGTTTACTGCTAATAATGGGATTAAAAACAAAATCTATAAGACACACTTTGATACTTAGAATATTAAGGTCACAGACTATTAAAAACTTAATTTACGTGTATTCTTTTTAAAAAAGTATCATTGGGTGATCATATTTGGGCATTTATTATGTTTGAACTAAAATGGAATGAATATGTGAATTCAAGAAATGAAAATAATGTTCTGATTTCTCAAAAAAAAAAAGATCATGTATGTCTTAGGCAACTTTCCATTGCTATAACAAGTACCTGAGATAATCAACTTACAAAGAGAAAATGTTTATTTTGGTTCATAGTTTTAGAGGTTCCAGTCCATGCCTGGTCAGTCCTGTAGCTTTTGGGCCTTTGATGAGGAGTGTATACTGAAGTAGGATGGTTCACTTGATGGTTGGAAAGCACATAAGAAAAGAAAATGGGTTACATAATCCCCTTTGAGGGCATGCCTTCATGACTCAAAGACTTCCTATTAGGTTCCACCTCTTAGAGGTTCTACCTCCTCCCAATAGTGCCAAGCTGGGGACCAAGCTTTTAACACATGCACCTTTGGAAGAAATTACAACAATATAGGTTTTTTGTTTGTTTATTTGTTTTGGGGTTTTATTATTTTTTACATCAGTAATGGTGGGTATTAATTAATTTTGGTGTTTATGGTTCAGTCAGACATGTAAAACCATTAAGGAGTCTATCTGTTTATCTATCTATCTATCTTCTATCTGTCTATCTATCTATCTATCTATCTATCTATCTATCTATCTATCTATCTACTTACCTGTATATTGATGTACCTATTTTTATAAAACAGGGGATTTATTACAAGACTTTGATCTTAGGTAATTTTGGGTACACTTAAATAGTCTGTGCGAGGTGGCTGCTTTTGCTTCTGATGCTGAAGGTTGAAATCTACAAGATGGACAGTCTGGAAAGGAAAATGAGTGCAAAATTATGAAGTGTAGGAAAAGCTGGATCCCTCCAACATGAGTTTAAGCAAGGAAAGACAGGAGTCTATGTTAGTTCTCCCTACCCCCAACCTTAATATTATGGGTATCCTGCAGGAAAGGCTGGTGTCCCTTGTCATAGAGCTAACAAAACATCTGCCCTGAAGCTAAGAAGCTGAAGGAGGATCCCAGGTGATAGAGCAATTGTAGATTTGGCTGTGGATCCATGCCACTGAGGTGAGCCAGCAGAGAAGGAGCAATGTGAATGAACTTGAAAAAGGCTACTGTCTCACTTCTACCATCTGATCTACCACAAGGGTCTGGGTATAGCCTACATTTATGAGAAACATGGAGAAGAGAATTGTGGGGAAAATAGTTCAATCTTGCCTCATTGACAGTTTGTAGAACCACTGAACTTTGTATATTTTCAAAAGAGTCTTCCACAGATTTATTTTAAAATTTTGATGGAGTTCATGACATGCTACCCCCAAATATGACATTTGAGAAAACAGCAGAAGCCAGAAGATCACTTTGACCTTCTTGCTCTTCTACCCTGAAGCAGGACATAATAACCTCATTCCAGATGTTCTCTTTTTATATCTAGACAAAAGATACATCATTATCACTGAAGACACAGGTCACAGAGACGATCAGAAGAAACAGGTTTTGTTAAGTTCCACCCCTCAATTACCATTAGGTTATACTCTCATTGTCCTATCAAGTTTCTCCTCCATGGTCCACTTCTCCAAAACCAGCCTAAGAAACACAGGTTTACCTGTTTCTTTGAGCCTTCAGAAATGAAGGCTCTCATGTCATGACAAACTTATATTAAATACATTTGCATGATTTTTCTTGCTAATATGTCTTTTGTAATGGGAGCCTCAACCATGAACCTGATGATGGGTAAAGAAAGAACATTTTTCCTCCCCTACAATTTCTAGTGTCCAATGTGGGGCCCCATTGGCTGGGTAAGTCATATTCCAAGGACAACTTATTCAGTCCAGAAAGTGTCATTAAGAGATCCTGGACCTTTGACAAAAACCAGGAGAAGGGAAGGATTTTTATATTAGTCTCCCAGATGTCAGCCTGTGGGGATCAGAGAAGCAAAAATGGTAAGTCTTCAGAATTTAGTTTGCCAGGAGAAAACATTTGTGTGGGAATGCTCCATTCATCCATGGTAAAATAAATTTTTAAGCTTTTCTCCTGTAGTATGTCTTTGTCAGCTTTATTTTCCAACCCAGCCAGGAATTCTAAGAGGATAAGAGGAAAAGTTTTCCTCCCATATAAAATCAAATTGGCATATACCAGAATTCATATCTTTGGCAATTAAAGTTAGATTGAGTAGCAGTTTTCTATGTCAGCTTAATGTGTGGGAAAGTCTAGGGGAGAAAAGATGTGATGAGGGTTAAGACTGACTTTCCTGTAACAAACAACAGGTCAACGGGACAAGGACAGAACATATTTATTTAATCACCATTTTATGTGACTCAGAAGCCTTCAGAAATAACGACTCAAGGACCTAGAAAAAAAATTGTATATTTTTATGTTTTGTTTCAATAAGGAGTGGATAGCTGAGTTGAAATGTGGCTAGACAAAAGAGGATGTACTAATGGTAAAGTACTGAGAAGGAAACCCAGGAATACCTTCTGTTCAGTCTTCTTAACCTCTCTTTGTAGCATTCTCTGTCTGCTAGGTCCCCTCTGGAGTGAGGGTATCAGAGGGAGAAGGGAGAAGGGAGTTGTTGTTGTTAGGTGCGGTCGAGTCGTGTCCTACTTATAGTGATCCTACTTACAGGGTTTTCAATGGTTGATTGTTTCAGTAGTGGATTGCCACATCCTTTTCTCATTTTTTGCAGTGCTGGGATCCAACCCAGGGCCTCAGAGAGCACAGAGCAGCACTTTACCAACTGAGCTAAACCCCAGTCCCCTGAAACCTTTCTAGGCTTTATGACTTATTTTGGAAAAGAGAAGTTCTAATTTTTATTGATTACCTTGGGAAAGGAGAATTCTGGTTCCTCTGAGTCATTCTTGGGGAGAAAGAGGGATGTGCTATGGTATGGATATAGTTTAATTGTGTACCCCACAAAGGTTCCATATTAGAGGCCTGGTCCCCAGGGTGGTGGTATGAGGAGGTAGTAGGACCTTTAAAAAGTGGGTCTGAATGGTAAGTGCTTAGATCAATTGAAGGCCTGACCTTCAGAAGGATTATGGGAATTCAGTTTCTCTCTGGCTTCCTCTTTTGAAAAGTGATCTCTTCTTTTTGTATGAGCTCACATCCATCATCCACTGCGGGTCCCTCACCAGAGCCAGTAAGACAACTATTTGGACTTTCAGCCTATAGAACTGTAAGCTAAATAAAATTAATTTATCTCTTTCTTTTGTTTTCTTTCTTTCTTTCTTTCTTTCTTTCTTTCTTTCTTTCTTTCTTTCTCTTCCTTCATTCATTCCTTTCATTTCTTTATTTCTTTTTTCTTTCTTTTTTTTCTTTTTTAATGCAGGGTCTATATATGTAGCACTTACTGGCCTTGATGTCATGATACACTTGCTTCAGCTTACTGAATGCTGGTATTACAGGTATGCACCATCATATCTGGCCCATAAACCTCTTTTTTTTAAAAAATAAAGTTAACCTACCACAGGTATTTCACTATAGTAATGAAAAATGGAAAGAATGTCAGACAAGAGTATAGATAAGCTCAGAAAGATACAGTTCTGATGTTCTCCCAATTTCCTTCTCTTCAAAGTACTCAGCATGTCAGATGGTCATACTTTGAGCATCATGTTCTGAGCTCCAACAAGGATACGTAGTTTAAAAAATTATTATAGAAAATATGTAAGTAGTAAGGTACATTGGCTCATACTTTTAATCCCAGAGACTCAGGAGACAGAGGCCAGAGTATTGCAAGTTCAAGGCTAGAGGGCAGCCTGTGTAGTTTAGTGGAACCCTGTCTGAAAATATAAAGTAAAAAATGGGTTGAAGATATGGCTCAGTGGTTAAGTGCTTGCAAAAAGTGTGTGTGAGGCCTGGGTTCAACTTCTCAGTACAACACACACACACACACACACACACACACACACACACAAAAGTATGTAAATAAAACTATTTGGGAACTACTGTTAAGTTTAGCTAATAGACTGTTAATGAAGGAGAAACAATTTGGGACCTGATACAATTGTAGTACATCAGAATATGACACTCCAAAATATCCACGGTTGTGGATCTGAAGGCGCTTAGGAAGAAGCAGATATAGGAAATGTCTTTGCCTTCTTCTGTTTGCCTAAAAGCACATTCATAGAGTTACAAATATAAAAGGTATCCTTCCTTCCACCAGGGAAAAGATATGTTAGCTACTGAAGATTTCAGACTCTTGTCATATGTAGATGATACCGAAGAAGTCTATGTTAAAAATTTTTACCAGGAGATTTTATCTGTCATTTTATTACCTTTCCACAAGTTGCTATCTCTAAACACTGAAAGTTTTTCTCCCCTTTTGCTCTAAACTTCTATGATTCTTTATTGAAGATGCTATATAACCTTCAAAGTCACCTCTTTAAGAACTACTCATTTCTTTAGTGTCTCCCATGTATATATGAAATATGCATGTTAATAGACTTGTTTTTCTCTTGTTCATGTCCTTTTACTTTTTTCAAATAAGAAACAATTGTTGAAGAAAGAAAAATCATTATTTTTCTCTTGTAGAGTCCATTCTGTAAGGTGGGATGCTGGCTGTGGATGCCAGTGGAGATGGATGGAGGAGCTTTCTGAACAGCAAGAGTCCAGCCCAATGAAGTGGATCTCCCAATGCCTGAGAGATCACTGTAGACATGATGCTAGTAAGCATGATGTTACTAAGTCAGTACTGACTTTCACCTGAAACTTTCTCCTTCTACAATTTATAGACCCAATGAAGCTTGACCTATTGACAGATCCTACCTGCATGCTCATACTCTGACCAATGAGAGTGTCAAGCATCTGCCTTGAATCCCTCTGAGGTATTAGATATCCCTAATAGATATCCCTAATTAGATATCCCTAATTAGATATCCCTAATATCAGAGGGATACTAGATATCCCTCTGAACTTAGCCTACCTCCTTGGTGAGGCTTCTGCTCCAGGCAGACAGATATTTTTCAGAAAGTAATTCCCTTGTGTATGCCTTGCTCTGGAGTAGCCTAATACAGTACTATATGGGTTTGTAGTGACATATCCCTTCTTCTTAACTAATGATTATAGATTAAGCATTGAGAAACTTGCTACTTTATTCTTTCTCAAACAGTGAGGATGGGGTGTTTTAGTCTATTTTCCATTGCTATAACAGAATACCTGAGGTTGGGTAATTTATAAAGGAAGGAAGTTTATTTTGGCTCATGGCTCTTGAAGCTGAGAAGTCCTTGACTGGGTGGCTATATCTGATCAGTTTCTGTGGATCCTTATACTGCTGTGCCATACATGGCAGAAAAATGGAAGGACAGATGCCTGGGAGGAGACAAAACACGTGGAAGGTCTTACATTATAATCATGGCTCATGTAGTAATTAATCCAATCCTGTAAGAGTGAGAACTCACTACCATGAGAATTAACCTAGTCCCTCTAGGAAAGCATTAATCCCTTTTAGAGGTCCCATTTCCTACTGCCACAATGGCAATCAATTTCAACATGAGTTTTGGAAGGGACAAGCTATATTCAAACCATAGCTGAAGGGAAAGCAGATGAGGGATCAGAGATTAAAAAAAGATTTTGCAGCAAGTCATTTTGAGAAGAGAGATACAAATCTCAGTGACCTTTTGAAACTGGAGGGGAGAAGGATTAGGAAGTAGCTAGAGACATAGGGTACTGGGATGAAGCCATATCACAAAGCTAGGTACAGTCCACTAAGCACTGAGACAGGGAAGATGATTGGCACAATGTCCTTTTAAAATATGAGTAATCAATAACACAGCAGTCAAAATGCTAGCAATGTAACCACTTAATAATAAAAATCTAGGTTGTTTCCAGTATTTTCCATAATAATTAATACTGTTCTTAAAACTCACCCTTCTAGTATACTTTTATTTTTCTAACATTAATTTCTAGAAATGAAATTAATAGATCAAAAGATATGAGAAAATTTTAAGACCTTTGATGCCACCTTCTCACTATGTAATATTATGCGTCCCAGTTTATACTCTCACAGGTAAAACATGAGAATGTTCACTTTACCCAGCAATGATTGCTATCATTTGTAAAGATTTTCAAACGTGATTGCTGACAGTTTTATTATTATAGATTTCTTGGAATTAATCACTTTTGATATGAACAGTCACTTCTAAAATAAGTTAAGAAAAAGGATTACT
The DNA here is from genome assembly GCA_007922755.1 of Pedetes capensis. NCBI lineage: Eukaryota > Metazoa > Chordata > Mammalia > Rodentia > Pedetidae > Pedetes > Pedetes capensis. The sequence continues at coordinate 15,809 of VMDO01028865.1, forward strand.
CTGGATTGAACTAGAGTATTCAATGTATTTTGCTTAGTGTCTCTCCATGTCAATTTTAAACAGAAACTTCTTGTTGTTAGGTGCCGTTTGAGTCTCCTCTGACTCATAGTGACCCTTAAAAGGTTTTCAATGGCTGTTTTGTGATTGCCTCAGGAGTGGATTGCCATATCCTTCTCCCATTTTTGTGGTGCTGAGAATTAAACTCAGTACCTCAGAGACTAAAGAGCAGTGCTCTACCAACTGAGCTAAATCTCAACCCCATATAGAAACTAGAAGACTGGTTTTACCTGTTGAATATGTTAGATTATGTGATAGAAGGATTATAGATTCTGAGTTCTGATTTCTCCCACTTCCTCTACTTTTCATTCTTCAAATACACTGAAAATGTCTAAACCATTCAGCTATACATTCAGTCCGAATGCAATATTATAGGCACACCTCCCTGGAATAGAGTTGATCATTAGATTTCAGCTTCTACTTCTCAGAAATAATGTTACATCATTTTAATTTTCTTCCTGTTTCAAAACCATGGGCTTTTAAAATAAACTAATCTTAACTAAATTATAATTAATTTGAAATTATTATTAGAATGTTACAGCATATAAGATTCTATTTCATACTGCTTGAAGCTATACTCCAGTACATTTTCAACACCCCTATCTCATACTATTTGATGACATGTCTAACCTGAATGTATATTCAGTCTTCTTGGTTGTATGATGGTTTCCAAATTGAAATGTGATCCATAAGAAGCTAAGCGTGCTTATTTATAAAAAAGATGGCATGTGAGATAGTCCTGTCCAAAATCAGCATAACTTTGACTTTTCAAGGACAACTCTTAGAAAAGCTCTGATCAGCACAAGGCTTGGTTCTGCCTTGTGTGGAGAAAGATGATCAGAATGTTGGAACTTGATCCTGTTACACCTTGGAATCACATAGCTAACTCCTTTTGTTCTAATTGTGTCCTTATCAAACATCCTTCTAACTTTTAGACTTCCTAGCTAGCTAGAATCACATGCCAGCTAAGCAGATACAACAGTTTGATCTGCTTAATACTCATATTTCTTTGTGTAACTTTATAAACTGACATTCAATTTTAGTTACAAAAGAAAACAGAAAGGTGTTAAAACTCCTTAAAAGGAGTTGATAGATAATCCTAAACATACCTTGGGGCTGTGGTTCAGCTCAGTTGGTAGAATGCTGCTTCACACTTTCTCAGGCCCTGGGTTTGATCCCTAGCACACAAAAATGGGAGATGGATGTGGCAGTCCATTCCCAAAACAATCCTGAGACAAGCAGCCATTGAAAACCCTATAAGGGTCAGGATGATTCAAACCTGACTCAATGGCACCTAACAACAACAAACATATCATAAGACAAAAGACTATACAGAAAGAGGTTAAGAACCTAATTTTTGGATCTGGATGATCAAGGTTCAAGTCCTATCTTCAGTGATTTTTTTTTGGGGGGGATGGGGTGGGGCAAGCCTGGGGTTCTAACCCAGAGCACATTCCAGGCAAGCACTCTAACAATGAGCTTCATATTCAGTTATATCTTCTATTTTTTAGCTAAAAGGACCCTTGGTAAGTTTCTAGTCCTTGATTTCATTATCTACAAAATTGTATCTGGCAAAAAAAAAAAAGCACTATTTAATTGTAAATCAGTATTATTAAATGTAGTAAATTATGCATGAGTAATTTCTTACTTTTTCATATTAAATATAACTCTAAAATCTTATATATCTTACATTTAATTGTTAGTAGGCTTATTTATTATTCTGCTTTGCATTTAGGAGGTAATTGACATTTTTATACTATCAAATTGGAGTTACACAGGTCTCCATGTAGGGATCTGACCAAATGTCTCTTGATCTTTCATAAAATGTTTGAGTCTATCAAAAAAGGATATGACTCGATATTGTTGAAGTATTATTTTTTTCCAGTACTAGGAGATTGAACCTAGGGTCTGACACATGCTAGGTAAGTGCTCTGCCACTGAGCTGCACTCCTAGTCCCTTTATTATCTTGTACAGTCTGCCTTGGGCCTTGAACTCTCTGTTCTCCTTCCTCAGCCTCTCAAGTTGCTGAGATTACAGGCATGCAAAATCATGCCTGGCTTGTTAAAGCATTTTAAGAAGAGGGAGTATGGGCTGGGAGTGTAGAGTCCTTGACTAGGATTCCTGGGGACCTGGGTTTGACCTACAAACTCCCTCATCACACACCCCCCCCAATAAGAAAATAAGAAAGAAGAGGTGGTGGTAAAAAAGAGATAGAGTCATAAAATTAGTGAGCTGCTTGGTGAGTGTTGAGTGAATAGGAAGATGTATATGTAAGGATAGGTCGCCAAGTACCTAGATAAAGTTATTAGATGTTGTTAGGTGCCTTTGAGTCAGGTCTGACTCATAGTGACCCTATGTACAACAGAATGAAACTCTTGTTGACACTGTGCCATGCCTTGCACTATGTTAGGGCTTCTCCGCTACTCATAGAGTTTTCCATGGCTGATTGTTTCAGTATTTTTTTTTTTTTTTTGAGAGCAGGTTGTCAGGTCCTTCTCTCGTTTTTGTGGTGCTGGCGACTGAATTCAGAGCCTCAGAGTATCCAGAGCAAGCACTCTACCAACTGAGCTAAATGGCAGCCCTAAAGTTATTAGATAAGTAAAGATAAAAGTTTTAAAATTCAGTTAACATTAAATTAGATCAAATATATTTCTTATGGTATAAGCCATTTCTGGTATCATCAATGATATGGTTATAAATAATTCATAAAGTATTAACTAGCAATCTATGCCCAAGAAGAACTGATTAGCTCAGTAAAGTGCTGCTCTGTGCTCTCTGAGGCCCTGAGTTCTATCCTCAGCATGGGGGAGAAGGATGTGGCAATCCATTCCTGAAGCAATCCCAAAACAATCAGCTGTTGAAAACCCTAGGAATAGCAGAGATGCCCTAACATAGTGCTGGGCATGGCACAGAGCTGGGGAGTGTTTCATTCTGTTGTACACAGGGTCACTATGAGTCAGACTCAACTCAAGAGCACTGAATGACAAGAACAACAACATGTTTTAGATATCACTTAATGGTCTTCAATCATCCTTATACTTTAAAAAGTTTTTATAAACAAAAGCCATTTTCACTTTCAAGAAATAACTCTCTTCGAGGGATGGTGGTACATGCCTTTAATCCTCCCTAGCATTCAGGAGCCTGAGACAGGAGGATTATAAATCTGAGGCCAACCTGGGCTACCTAGTGAGTTTGGGACCAATGACGGTTAGATAGAGAGACTCTGTCTCAAAAATAAAATAAAATTAAATTAAATTAAAAGATAGAAAAAGAAATAACTCTTTTTCTAGTGCTTATATTGAAACTAAATGACATACAAAGCAAATGCAATTCACAAAATTTCCAGTTGGAAATAGTTAGCTGAGCTCACCAAAAACCTAAAATGAAACAGCCACCATCAATTCTGGGTGCCACCACATGATACTGCATGGCACTTCTTACGTGTTTCCTCTTTCTTATTTATTTATTATTGTGACATTTTCCTCTCCATTCCTGCTGTTAAACAAGCAGCTTCTTCCAAGTGTGAACTTCAGGTAGAATTCCATCAGACATGCTCCCTCCTCTGAAGTCTGTGCAATGCCCAGATTGGCTAAGAAAGTTGGAAGCCCTCTCTCTCCAGCAGCCCCTGGGGTGCTTTGTCAGCTTTTGAATACTGCCTCTTAGGTTGCCTTTGTGGAGACAGCTTGTGCTCAGATGTAATTTTGTTGTAAGCTGATTGCTGATCCATGTGAAGAGAGCATGACCAGTTTGGACTCGGCCAGTCAGTTTGCCCCCAGGCTATTACGTCAGCATCACAGGATGCAGAACTGCCCGTGCCAAACTGGCTCTCTTTGCTATCTTTTCTTTCTTTCTTTCTTTCTTCTTCTTCTTCTCTTTTTTCTTTTCAAGGAAAGAGAAGGAAGTGTGGGAAAGAAACAAGAGGTGCTTGCTTTTCATTGAGAATCACTAAATACTATTCACCACAATTTATTTTATTATATTTTTTTAGATCAAAAGTCTACAACAGACAGGGAGATGTAAAAAGGACAGAATCCAAGGGAGGACATAATTTACAGTTTATTGAAACTTGAGCCCAGTATATCAGTTTGTTTGCTTTGGTACTTAATTTTCTCCCACCCCTCACCCTCAATTTGTTGTACGGGAGATCACCCAAGAACCAAGCCAGAAACCAACTGGAGTCAAAGGAGCCCTTCATCACAGCCGGCCAGTGGCTGTCTCTGGGGTCATGAATTTAGACCTCTCAGGAGAGTCAGGAGAGCAGCCCCCACCTGAATTTGACAAAGGTTTTTATGCTCAGTTACGATATCCTGGTTTTTGGTAGGGGGAGAACAGCAGGTTTATTTTGCAAGCAAGCTCAGTACAGAAGCAGGAACTTTGTGGGTAGCTCAGAAAGGTCAGCATATTTTGAAGTTATAAGTGGTAAAGGTCAGGGGTGAGGGTCTCATAGGTCTTACAAATACTTTCTCCAGTTTTCATAATGTCTGCATCAGTTTTTTAAAAATGTCCCTATACATTAATAAAGTATACGTAGAAAAAAATAATACTTTTTTATTTTTATTTTTTGGCAAGATGGGAGGGAGGATCTAATCAAGATCAATAGAATGTTTCTTCCTGTTTGTGTTTTCTTTTACTTTTCTTCTCTTTCTCTCTCTCTCTCTCTCTTTTTTTTTTTTTTTTTTTTTTTTTTTTTTTTTTTTTTTTTTTTTTTTTTTTTTTTTTTTTTTTTTTTTTTTTTTTTGCTGAATACTAGCGGGGTGGGGGTTTGAACCCAGGGCCTCATGCACGCTAGGCAAATTCTGCCACTGAGCTGAACTGCAGCCCCCTTTTTAAATTTTTATTTTGAGACAGGACCTCGCCAAGTGCAAGCTGCCTCTGGTCTCACACTTGCCATCCTCCTGCTTTGGTTTCGATGACAGGCACGTGTCATCACAGCATCCAGCTTGTTTGTTTGTTTGCTGTTTGTTTTTGTGGCGATAGTCTTGCTGTGCAGCTCAGGCTGTCCTCAAACTCTGATTCTCTTGGCTCTGTTCTTCCTTCAGGCTTTACATTACATTGCTTACAGCAGATTATATACTTTAAAGAAATGATAGGCTCATCCTGTGTCACTACTTGTCACTCTCATGTACTGGTCACCAGAGTCTTACCTAAAATAATGTGGTGCAATGGTTTTTCCAATGCTGCTATCTGAGGACTGTAACACTGATCGTAGCAAGACTAGACCATGTCTTGCTGAAGCATTTTAGCATATGTTTAAGACTCATTTACACAATTGGTTTTATTGCAATCAATAGTTCTGCGTTTGAGCATTGCATCAGGAAGATTTTTAAAAGCAAGAGCTTCATTCTACTAAAAGTCACAATTTCTCTACAACAATGGACCAAACTCTGTAAGCACTCCCTCCTGCCCAGCTGTAATGGAATTGCAAAATTATCTCTTTGACCATGGAAGGTTAACTAACAATGGCTATATATACATATAAATACACACACATATTTATCAATCAAGGGAAGGTGGCATCTCTGTTAAAAATAATAAAATATACTCATACTTCTGGGAAGATAAATTACTCTTTCTGAGAAATGTTATTCCATTTATGAAGCAGAGGCACCAGATCACGGACTTCAAATCTTCCTGTCACTCTTCACATTGCTTATTCACAGTGTTACTTTATGATTGTCTCTTTTCTCCTGGCAAAGGAATTTTTAATTATATCAGATATTTAATTAATATCTGAAATGTTAATAAGAATATCTTTATGTCTTACCTAATGAGGTTAAAATTTTTTATTATGTAAGTCCAGTAACATTCTGATTATAGAAAAATTAGACAATGTAGGTAACATAAAGGAGACAACTGTTTCATCCTTTCACCAGGTAAAGGGACTTCTGTTAAGAACTGCACTATTGATTGTCTTACAGTTTATTTTGGTAAATAGGGCATGGAAAGTGTCGCATCATCCACGTTGATACTGGAACTTTTCTTTTGTAGAACTTGTCCTTATTGCAGCTGAAATGATCTAGTTCTCCACGAAGTGTTCAAATTTTTTTTTGGTAGTCTTTCCCCCATTAGTTTTATGTGTGTGTGTGTGTACTGTTGTTGTTGAAGATGATGTTGTTGTTGTTGTTAGGTATCATCTAGTGGGGTTTAACTCATAGCAACCGTATGTACAACAGATGAAACACCCCCTGACACTGTGCCATGCCCCGCACTATATCAGTGCTTTTCTGCTAGTCATAGGGTTCTCAATGGCTGATGGTTTCTGGATTATTTTGAGAGTGGGCTGCCAGGTCCTTCTCCCACTTTTTTGCAGTGCTGGGGATAGAACTCAGGGCCTCAGAGCATGCAGAGCAAGCACTCTACCAAGTGAGCTAAACCCCAGCTGCATACACACACACACACACACACACACACATACACACACACACACACACTATGAGAGTTCCATGAGGACAAGTGTTTTTTTCTGTTTTGTTCACTGTTGTATCCCCAGCACCAAAAACAATGCTTGACCGTAGAAGCCACTTACTAAATATTTCTTAAATAATACTGTTAATGAGCAGGGATGAATTTTGCTTATTTCTTTCAATAGTCCTGGCTAAAATGAAATTATTTTGTCCAAGCAATTTGGTACCCTGTTATTTAAATGTACACTATACATTTGTGTTTATTATGAGATTATTGTTTTGTGACTGCATTCCTTGAGTTACGCTTTTCAACTTGCTTTTCTTCAGTTTCCATTTCACAAAATGACACGGATCGATGGCCATGTCTTCTTTCAGACAGTTTTTCTGGCCTTGCTCACCTTTGTTGTTGTTATTAGGTGCCCTCAAATTGGGTCTGACTCGTAGTGACCCTCAGGGTTTTCAATGGCTGATTGTTTTGGGATTGCCTCCAGAATGGATTGCCAGGTCCCTTCTCTCATTTTTGTGGTGCTGGGATAGAACCCGTATCCTCAGAGAGTGCAGAGCAGTCGGTGCTCTACCAACTGAGCTAAACCCCAGTCCTAGCACTGACCTTTGTACTTGCTAAATGTTTTTGCAGCACCTTTTGTAGGAGACATCTCTGTGCTCTTTTGGGGATAGTGCTTTTAGTTCTGAGCTTGGCTATCAGCCAGAGCAGGCTTTGTTGACATTCTAGAGGGATCTGCTTACACTTGTCACTGGTCCATATTTCAGTTAGTTAAGTATTCATGTGTATGGGTTGTTTACCTCTTTTTTCTTCCATTAACATGTTTTCATGAGAGCTTCAGACTTGTATTGGTCACTGTAGTATTCTTTAAAGAGAATAAATAAATGAGCTAATGCTTTATTCTGAAACATTTATTAGATTTACATGTTCCACCATGCTGTGTCCTTAATAGTAGGAATTTGAAGTTGTCTATGGGACTCTTCCTGTCCTTAGAGCTTATAATCTAGAAGAATGTATATATGCATTTACAAATAATTGTTGTTGTTGTTGTTGTTGTTGTTGTTGTT
>VMDO01028866.1:0-23342 GCA_007922755.1 Pedetes capensis
AGGTCATGCCTCAGGTTATAGCTGGAAGCAGGAAACATGTTTTTAATAGTTTTTTGGTTTCTTTCTTTCTTTCTTTCTTTCTTTCTTTTTTTTTTTTTTTTTTTTTTTTTGGTGGGGGCTGGGATTTAGCTCAGTGGGTAGAGCGCTGCGCTGCAATCTCTGAGGTCCCGAGTTCAATTCCCAGCACCGCAAAAATGGGAGAAGGGCCTGGCAATCCACTCCCAAGGCAATCCTGAAGCACTCAGCCATTGAAAACCCTATGAGGGGCCAGGCATGGTGGCGCATGCCTGTAATCCCAGTAGCTCGGGAGGCGGAGGCGGGAGGATCGCAAGTTCGAGACCAGAGGCAGTCTGCGTAATTTAGCGAGACCCTGTCTCAAAAAGTAAAAAAAAAAATGGGCTGAGGTGCAGCTCAGTGGTCCAGCACTTGCAGAGCATGCAGGCTCGAGGCCCTGGGTTCAACCCCCAGTACCGCAAAAAAAAAAAAAAACTATGAGGGTCACTATGAGTCGGATACCCACTGGACGGCACCTAACAAGAACAATTTCTTTTTTTACTTTTAGCCATAGGCTGTTTAACCTTTGGTTGGGGTTATAAAAATCCCCCTTTCCTCCCTGAACTGCCAGTGTTTATCTGTCTAACATTGTGCTTTTGTTTTTTGAGACAATGTCTCAAAAACTTATCTGCCTCTGATGAGCCTGTGCAGCCCAGCTGGCCTTGAATTCTCAATCCTCCTGCCTGAGCCTTCCTAATGCTGGGATTACAGGCCTGGGGCACCAAGCCCAGCAAGAGGATTTGTGACATAGTGCCTTCAAACTCTGTGAAGTCGAAGGACCGCCTCTCGCTCCCTTGCTGTCTTTGTGCCCACAGGCCTGTGGCTGCTCCTTGATGAGCCTGTTCTGTGTGTTCCTGTCCCAGCACTGACATCCTGGAGGGCAGGCATGGTGGGGCCACAGGAGGTGAGGGAGTGAGCTTGCACAAGTTTCCACTTGGCCTTTGCTTGTCTCTTTGGCTGTTTATCACTTTGGAGACCCATTGTGTCTCCGAGTGGGAATGGAGGAGGCGGACATTAACGGAATTTCCTGAAAATGACTCTAAAGAGCAAAGGAGTTTTCTCTTACATAAACCCACAGGGACTTTCTCCATAGGGTGGGGCTTCCTGCATTCCAGAGCCTGGGGTTGGGCGGAACCTGGGAGTTTTCTCCACAAAAGTTGAGGCCAAATCCTGGCTCACGCCATTTCCCTTAGGGAGTCGCCATTTCCCTTAGGGAGTTGGCTCAGCTTTCAGTCACCATCTTAGCCACCCTGTGAATTTTTTTCAGTGTTCCTGTTCTTTCAGCCTTAGTTGTGAGGGAAACAGTCACTCAAGATTTTAATCTCCCATCCAGGATTTCCAACAGAGGAGACTTTCCTATAGCCTTAATTAAAATCTCCTTAAAGAATGTGTCTAAACCAGTGCTTGCTGGTGTACAAACCAGGCCCTTCCTGCTGCCAGCTGTTACACATCTGCTACATCTCTCCTCATGGGTTTTAGAGCCTTGTTGTTCCTGGGTATGTGTGATTTGATTACTTTATCTGACGTACTCAAAGTTTCCTCTTCCAGGGAAAAAACATGGGCTTCAAGGCCAGGCTGACTGAACCATGGCTCTTCACTGGCCAGCTCAGTGAGAAGTACCCTCTCCTCACCTCTGCTCAGCACCCAGTGGGTGTCAGCCACTCAGGGAAACCACCCTCAAGGAGCTAAGAAAGTGCCACACTCCTTGCTGTCTTCTTCACGTGAGCCTTACTTTGTTACCTTTAGTAAGTCAGTTCCAATTATTCCCCCATTGTGTTCTGCTGGACAAGAGGTTCTCTTTTTATTTTATTATTTTCAGTGTGCAACTTAATGGGTTTCATTATGGCATTTCCATATATGCATATCATGGTACATTGCTCCAAAAGGCTCTTTTAAAATACATTTGCCAGTATACTCAGAGCTGTCCCTTGACTTTGCACATCTTGATAATGCCCATTTATTTTCCCTCAAAGGTGCTTGGGGGCACACACCTGGCTGTGGAGAGCAGACAAGGGTTAACAAGTAGGAAGGGACCCCAGGGGTCTTGTCACACCTGCCATCTTCTGCAGCGCTCCATGGTTGAGGGGGTTCCCTCCACTTGTCAGGAGTTACCTCAGACATTGGGACAGCTCCACAGTGAAGGGAGCTAATGCCAGGATGCTATAAATTTACAAATTAACCAAATACTTTCTTTTGAAATAAGACCATACAAAAGGTGTTAATTGTGTTTCTTTGAAGAGTTACTAGTGCCTTGGTTAATGATGACATTTTCTTGCTGGCTTTTAGGGTGAAACCCCAATTCCCAGATTTAGACTCAGCCACACAGTCCCCAATATGCCAGTTAAAGAGACATGATGAAAAGAAGAGAAAAGAGATTTAATCAATGGGAAGAGGAACAAGTGACCCCAAGTCCATCTTCGGAGAACTTAACATGAGCTTCAGCTTTAAATAGAGGAAACGTTGGGGACAGAGGCAAGAGGTATGCATAATTAAGCAGGCTTTCAGTTCTAGTATTGGAAGGTGTTTCCAGGAGGCCTTCTGTCATAGCTGGAGAGTGGTGTTTGTGGTGCTTTATCATATCAGTTGCAGCTTCACGGAATCCGGGTTTAGGGCAAGGGCTGTAGACCTCCAGATGCTTCTTAGGGGTGTACAGTGCTTTTCAGTAAAGGCAGTTTAGAAGTGCCCGGTACTCTTTGGCCCAGAGAAAAGCCATGTGTTGCACAGTGTTCCTGGGTGTCCCATCCTCCAACTGGGTGCAGCTTCCTCCTCACTCAGCACTCTGCTCCATGTGAAACCTCCATTCCTGACAAGAGATAAAACTACCTAGAGAATTTATGACTTAAATGCCAAGGGAGCCCCATGTGCCTGAGTGCTTTGTGGTAGACGGGAGGGGGACTAGGTGGGGATGCTAAATAGGGTCCAGGAGAGCCTTGTGCTTGGTGCAAAGCCTGGTAGAAGAGGGCGTCTCCAGTGTTTGGAAAAGGAGAGAAGGCAGAATGTCTGACATTCCTCAGTTAGGAGGGGAAAGAACTTAACTTCCATAGAACACTTTGCAAAGAAGATCCTGTCCTTGTGTTATCTTTTTAATTGTAACACTTGACATTTCCATCATTTCTCCATCACAGTTGGCTCTAGGAGAGGAGAATAAAGGGGAGCAGCCTTGCTGTGGGAACATCACCAGATCCTTGGGTGTGGGGAACAGTGGAAGGCCTGAATATCCTACTCCATGACTGTCTCTGTGGCAGGGCCTCAAACCCGCAATAAATGGGTTCAGGGTTTGGTGCAAGTTCACAATGCTACAATTTAGAGGGCTTAGGTTCAATTTGTGTTTAAATCCTATGTAGAGATAGCAGGACTTCAAACCAGACCCCAAATCTGAACCCATTCCAGTCTGAGCATTTGAAATTTTTTTCTGAACCTAAAACCAGTGAAAAATTGGGTTCAGGTTCAGCTTTTAATGGTTTTTGGAAGGGATGAGGGATCATTAATTATTTAAAAATTGAAAAAAGTTTTATTTATCTACACATAGGATTAAAATTTCAAACCTGAGTGGAACCCAAACCGTCTACATTTTAACATATTGAACCCACACCCAAACCTGGACCCAATTTTTGTGGGCTTGACCCCCTGCTTTGTAGTACTTGGAGCCCAACCAAGAGGACACTGATTTGCAAGTGCTCAATGTTCAGGTCAGGTGCTGCCCTTAGCAGTGGTATTACCTCACCTCACAATGACCCTTTAGATACTATAGTTACTGAGGTGTCCTTAGAGCTGAGACCCAAACTGTCACCACAGCGAATAGAACACAGTGGCCAAGCTAGAGCTGGTAGAAACAAGACCACAGCACCTCTGGGTCTGAAGCTTTGATGAAGTCTGCCTGACCCCATGGCCAGCCTGTCCCCCTGCCTCATCTCCATTCCGCTGTCTTGATGTCTCAAGCTTAGAAGGAGAGTGTTTGTCTAGGAACTCACTGGCCACCTGCATGACAGGCCCAGACACTGTAAGGGGAGATATGAGTGTGAACACACCTACAGGAAAAGGGAGAAGAGCCTTGCTGAGAAATGAGGAGCTCAAGCCAGATCTGAACAACCGATTGAACAAAGTTGGCCAGTGACTTAGATATGGGACTCTGAACAACTAGTTTTACTTGTTTCCATTCTTTGTTCTTCTCCAGACACAATGATTTTATCTTGCTAATAATAACAGGTAACTCTGACTATAACACTGTGCCAGGCAAAGTTCCTGAGTTGCGTTATCAAACCCTCAAGGCAGCTCTGTTAGGTAACATCTTGATTGTACAGAGAAGGAAACTAAGACTCAGAGTTAAGTGCTTGTATGAATGGCATCTAGGGATTTAAATTCTCTCCAGAGTCCACATTCTCAGGCTGTACTGCTTGTCCATGGTGTTCCCCACCAGATTTTTTCCTGAACTTTTCCATGGGCTGAGAAATAATGGTCACGACACCAATGCCAGGCAGGATGGAGGCTTACGTGTGCAAACCACCACAGTAATGGTAGGCTCTTAGGAGAAGACGAAAAAGTCCCTCTCATATTTACTCAACAGCCACATAAACCTAGATTCTTTTGTTTTGTTTTTTTTCTTGAGACAGAATTTCACTAGCCCAGGCTGGCCTTGAACTCAGAATCCTCCACCTCTCAAGTGCTAGGATTGCAGGTACACCACCATGCCCTGCTAAACCTAGCTTTTTAAAAATCTTAAGACAGATTCTTGCTAAGTTGCCCAGGCTGTCTCTGGCCTCAAACTTCCAATCCTCCTGCCTTAGCCTCCCCAGTCAGTGGGACTACAGATGTGCACCACTGTACCTGATTGAAACCTAGCTTTTTAAAGTCATAGCCCTTCAGTCACTCCTCCATCACCCATATCACTCAGGTTTAGATATGCAAGTACGAGTTTTGCTCTCAAATCTTGTGCAATGCAATTGGAGGATGACTATTGCCTGATTCACTAGCCTGGCAAATCTTTAGCTGCCCAAATTTAAGCTGTCAATACATGTAGAAGTCCTTTTCAGATTAAATTTAAGATCAGATAAAGAATGCATAATGAGGACACAATCAATATTTGGAGGGAAGAGAAGAAAGGAAGGAAGAAGAAAGGAAGTGGGAAAGAAGGGTGGAAAGATCCTTCAACGAGCTGGGTACTTTGTAGCCTCAGAAGAGTAGGAAAATAAATCATGGCTCAGCATAAAACCCATGCCCCCATTAGGTGTCTTTTAGAAAGATGAGGTGGGCACCCAGCCCATGGATAGATTTCCTTCAATCTCCATCATAGCTAAAAGGTTTGCTGATAAGCTATATAGAAACTGATAGGCTCCACCTGAGACAGGCCAGATTTCTATCCAACTCCCTGAACTGGCCACAGGGTCCTTTGCTTTCTGCCTTCCATGGCTGCATTTTCATCGGATTTCTGACTTTCCAACTGTATGCATCTTGCTCCTTGGCCATCCTTTCCTCACACCAGGGGGTCCATCTCCTCTAAGCTGTGAACCACATGGGCATCTTCTCAAGCCCAGCCAAGCTTGGGTGCTTAGCCAGCTTCTCCTACAGGTCTTTAACAACTGCTTTCCCCACACTCCTGATTTCCTTTGGTTTACAGCCTTTCATTTCTACCACAGCATAAATAGACTTTCTATTTTGTGGCAGTTCTGTGTTTCGAATCCAGGGCCTCCTGAATGCTAGACAAGTGTTCTACCACTGAGCTATACTCCTAGCCTCCAAAGACCATTTTATTGGGACTGGAGGCTGAGCTCCAAGTGTCTGGCCATTTCCAGTTGAGGATCCTTGCATTTCAAAATCTCCTGTTAGAGGTAGAGACTTTGCAAGAAATAGAGTACTGAGTGATGATAGAGCTGTACCCCAAAGATAATGTGGACACACAATGGTTGTTTTCCAGTCAAATAATGTTCTGGCCATGAACTAAGCCACTTGGAACTCCTCCAAGAAACAGGTAAGTAGCACCTTTGGAAGAGATGACTTTTAATTAAACATCTTAGGCATTTGTAAGAGACACAACATTTTTAATAGGAAAGGCAATGCAATAAGATCATTATAACCAATAAAATAAAATTTTATGAATTTATACTGATACTTTGTAATAGAAATTCAACAATAAACTTAAATAATAGAATTAGAAAATCATCAAATGTGGGTGAAAGTTTTTTTGACAAATGGTATAAATATATAGTCTCAAAGAATCTTCCTAGGTATTGCTTATTAATTACAAGGGGGACAAGTAATAACTTTATAGTGAAGAATCTTGGAAGGCCTCATCTACCAAGCCATCAAAATTAGCACCACCAATATAGGAGAAAACCAACTTTGCATGTCTCTTGATACAATGTACCAAGAACAAATATCATTTCTGTGTTGTTTCTACCAAAAATTTATAATCTTAATCTAATCAGATAAAACCAAAGTAGGAACATCCTCCAAACTAGCTGCTTTTTATCTTTCAAAAATATGAAGGTCAAAAAAAGTGTGGGGACAAAAGAAAATAAAGACTAAGAAACTATTGTATGTGTAGATTACAGGAGGCAAAAGAGACTTAATAACTAAGTGCAATATGAATCCCTGGAATGGATTCTGGAATAAGTGAGATAAAAGCCACAAAGGACATTATTGAGGCAATGGCAAAATTTGAATATGGACTATAGATAAAAAGGTTTGTATCAATGTTGTTTCCTAATTTGATACTAACTTCGTTCTTACATAGAAGAAGGTCCTTATTCTTAGAGAAAGGTACCCTGAAATATTTAATGATAAGAGGGCATATCTCCAACATACTCTCAAATGGTTAGGAGAAAAGCAAGCATAAAGAGAATGATACCACAAACAGGGAAAAATGTAAGCAATTGTTAAATCTGGGTGAAGGATGTGCAGGAATTCTTTGTACTATTCTAATGGTTAAAATTATGTCAGAATTAGCTGGCACCGTGCCACACACCTGTACTCCCAGCTACTTAGGAGACTGAAAAAGGAGAATTGGGATTTCAAGGCCAGAGGCAACCTCCTCAACTCAGCAAGACCCTGTCTCAACATGAAAAATAAAAGTAAAGTTGGGAGGCTATAGCAGTGGTACAGCCCTGTAATCCCTTTGATTTGAGAGGCAGTGGCAAGAGGATTGCAAGTTCCATGCCAGTTTAGTGAGACCCTGTCTCAAAAACAAAAAATAAAAATGGGGTTGGGGTGAAGCTCAGTGGTAGAACACATGCTTAGTGTTGGAGATATGCTTGATTTAAAAGGACACAGTGTAATTAAAAGTTTTAAATTTTATCTCAGCAAGGCAAATTTTCTCTTTGCAAAGAGAGCACAAGCTATAGATCTAGCCAGCAAGCAAGCACACAGGCAGGAGGTTCATCCAGTCTTTTATCCCCAAATGAAATCCCTATAACTGGGTCTCACTCAGTTGGTTAGGGTTTTGACCTCACAATCTTGCCTAAACCCAGTTAGCTAATAGTGAGAAAGACAAGAGATGGGTCTTAGACTTCCTAGAGGACAAGAAAGTCAGACAGAGCAAAGAAGCTTTACAAACCCAGGTATATCTGGCTGTGTGGAAGGACAGTAAGGAGACTTGTGGGAGAACAGAGAGCCCCTAGGATACAAAATATGGGCAGAGTGTAGAGTAGGATAATAAGTTGTATACAATAGTTTGTAAGAAAAGATTACGTATATTTTCACAATTTCTCTCTCTTTTTATTTAGTTTTATTCTTTCCTTCAAACTCTTCTAGAGGAGATAGCCCTATTTATTATTCCTGAATGTCTAAAAGGAGATTTTCCAGGGAAGGACATGGAGGTTGTTTCCTTAAGGCTGTCTCAATTAGTCTTTGGATTAACTCCCTAACACAGGGTATTACACAACAACCTACTAATATTAAAGCTCCAAATACCATGAATAAAGGAGTAAGAATTAAGGATATAAATCCCTTCCATCTTCCAAACCATTGTTCCATTACATTAGAAAATGGATCATCTATGATGGACTTTTCAGCTAATTCATTTGCTAGGGTAGTTAAGCTTTGTAAAGCTGTAGTAATCGTACCGTCAGGGCAGTGTTATTAGGAATATAGATACAACATTTAGTGCCCAGCATTTCACATCTCCACCTTTTTCTGCTAACATCATGTCTAGGGCTAATCTGTTTTTCCATGTCATTTGACTAGTTGCTGCTGATTGTTCAGATATACCATTAAAGGCATCCTAGGTAGAATTTATAAATATTTGTGGGCTATAATATATGTAGTTAATCCAATCTACATTTTTATTGCCTGCAGCTGTACCCCTGCGGCATCTGATCCTGTCAGATCTCAGAAGCTAAGGAATGTTGAACCTGATTAGTACTGGATGGGAGACCACCTGAGAACACCAGGTGCTGTAGGCTTGGGAGAAGGACCCAGCAACTCACTCCCCAAAAACAATCAGCCATTGAAAATCCTATGAACAGCAGAGAAGCACTGACAATACTGTTTCGTCTGCTGTAGGTAGGGTCGCTATGAGTCGGACACCAACTCAACGTCATCTAACAATAACAACATATTTTTATTAACAGTGGACCACCTAAAGAGGCTGATTTGAATCCTGCTGCAATTTTATTTCCTCCCTTAAGTTCTTTGGGTACTCCCAGGGCAACGCCAATGCTGTCAATGTAGATGTGGGGAGCAAATGAGCCTTTAGGAGTTTCTATTCTCTTTTGGTTCAATGACTTTGTTTCAGGAAGGGGAGTTGATGAAATTCCAGGGTGAAAGGGGTAGCTAATTTTACTAAAACACAAGCACAACTCCAGTTTTCTAGAAGAGTATCTAATAGCTGTTTTCCACAATACCACCAAACATCAGTTCTCAGGATGGTCGGGGCAGACTGATTTTGGAGCTTTTCGTATGTTAGACTCTTTATATCCTGTCAAAGTTCCCATAGACATCAAAGTCCCCCCCTACATCGTGTGAGACAGGAAGTGTTGACATCCAGGGCTGGTGGTCACTGGTCTCTAGGGGCTGACTTGCAGGGCCTTTATTCTTGGGAAACATTAGTGACAATGTTCTGCGAGAGTCATTGCCCCAAGTGTTGAGATCCTGGAAGACAGCTACCATACAGCACATGCCTGTGATGTCTGGGGTCCAACCAAGCAGGAAAGGTATGATTTGGGCTTCTGGATTCCCTGTTGCACAAGCGAAACAGTCCCTCTTATTTAAGGTGCACACAGAATATTTGATCCATTCCATCCAGGCATTTCCATCTTTGTAACCTACTTCTGTTGCTATAGTTTGTTTTAAATCCTTAATCTCTATAATGGTAACCTTTGTAAGGTCATTTTTAGGGTTAAGGGTAGAAGTAGTTGGGGTTAAAATTAAGGTGTCATTTGGATTTTAAGTCTGGCCTGGAACGGGGTCCAAAAGTTGGAGTTTGAAATAACCCACGGGGTCTGTTTCCGTAACATCAGCGCCTATCCTATAATATTGAGGGGCAACCTGGGGATAAGTACTGCACCCTTTTTAAAATTGGAACATTGATGGCAATAATTACAAGATTACATTGTTTGTCCTGGCAATAAGGGGAGGAGGGCTATCTCCCATACAAAAGTAAATTTTTTCTTTTAATTCTCTGGCTTTATTTCTTTTGTATGGCATAGTCATCCATCCCTGATATTGGGAGGTCCACCAAACATCCTGCCAAGTTTCACAGCAACCAGGATAATTCTTTTGTTTCCCAACATTGCTCCATCCTACATAGGAAGAGTATGGCTCTTTGGGGTGATATGGGCAAAGGTGCTTTATCTGCCAATGAGAGTTGTCTGGCTTTCTAAATTTCCACAAAATATTACTTGGCATGCATCGAAACTGATGGTCTGAGGAAAAGATGAACTGGTAACGTTGATAACAAAGTAGCCTAAGGCATTCATGGGAGAGAAAAGAAGAAAACATACTAATTTTAAACTTTTCTGAGGGTTAATTTAGTAGGGGTGGGCCTGAGGAGATTGTTCATTTTTCTTGAGGTGTAGAACCCACCTTTGTAATCCAAGTATGATGTATCCCTTTTCTATCGACAGTGCGAGCAGCATTCTTGGGAGTAATGAGCACCCATGAAGGGTCCCTCCCAGGCAGGCTCTAGTGTTTCCTCCTTACAGCTCTTGATCAGGACACCCCAGCCCAACCTTAGTTTGGAAACTTACAAAGATCTAAACATTGGTGTTCAGGGCTATTGTTAGTTTCTGGGTTCTCATTAGGAAAGCAGTGGGATTTAGGGCTTTATCAGTAGCAAGAATAAAATCATCTTTTTCTAATAAAATAGCTTCACCTTTTAATATTCTTGAGTCTGCTAACCATCTCCTTGCCTTTTGATTTAAAATAGTTCTGACCTGATGAGGAGTACTGATTATCAGTCTTCCCCCAAAAGTGAGTTTCCTGTTCTCCTCAGCCAGGATTGCAGTGGCTGGTATTGACTGAATGCATTCTGGCCATCCCATAGCTACAGGATCTAATAGCTTAGATAGAAATGCCACGGGCTGCCAGTGACCCCCACAATCCTGGATAAGTACCCCTAGTGCAACTTGTGTACTGACATTGACAAATAAATAGAAAGGCTTCTCTAGGGATGTTGAAGCTAAGACTGAAGCTGTAATAAGAGCCTCTTTAAATTCTTTAATTTTTTGTATTTCAATCAGAGTCCAGAGATGATGATCCCTTTTGGGTCAGTTTAAGGTAAAGGACTTTAGTCTTTCATAAATAAGAATCAATCCATAAACAACAATACCCTATTAATGGGAGGAATTTTCTAAATTCCTGTTTGGCATGTGGCAAAGGGAGGGTCATAATTCCCTCTATACATTTGGGGCCCACCCTCCATTTTTCTTTACTAATTAAATGTCCCAGATATTTAACTTCAGGATCAGCAAACTGGAGTTTATTTTTAGAGATCCATAGACCCTAGGAGCCCAGAGACTTTATAAAAGGTATGGTTGTATTAATGACTTCTGATTCATCATCTCCTGAGAGAAGTAGATCATCAGCATATTGTAGGAGACAAGTCAGGCAGGAAAGGTATGATTTGGGCTTCTGGATTCCCTGTTGCACAAGCGAAACAGTCCCTCTTATTTAAGGTGCACACAGAATATTTGATCCATTCCATCCAGGCATTTCCATCTTTGTAACCTACTTCTGTTGCTATAGTTTGTTTTAAATCCTTAATCTCTATAATGATAACCTTTGTAAGGTTATTTTTAGGGTTATTTATTGAACTTTTCTAAAACCTACTTTAAAATTTGGCCAAATAGGTTGGGAAAATCAGTAAATCCTGGAGGGAGGACCTCCATTTTGTTGTTTCTTCCCAGTATGATCCCATTCAAAAACAAATAAGCCTCTACTATCCTCAGCCAGAGGGCAAGCCCAAAAGCCATCTTTAAGATGAATTACACTGAAACAATCATGATTGTAAGGGATTTTGCTAAGTAGGATGTAGGACAATCTGGTTGATGGTTCATAAATGTTGAACCAATTGGTATGTTCCATCTGGCTTCTTGACAGGGAGAATTGGAGTATTATAGGGAGGCATGCAAGATTCATATTAGTCCTTCAGTAATGTGTTTTAAATCTATTTTCCCTTTGAGGGGAATGTGATACTGTTTTCATCTTATAATTTCCCCTGGATGCTTTAATTGAATATGTGTGGGAGGGACCTGTAATCCTCCCCAGTTTCCCTCTTTAGTCCAAACCCTAGGGTTGACTTATCTTTCTGCCCAGAAGGTTAGTAGATTTAGAGACACTTTAATTTTCTCCTGTTTGATTGACAATCTGATTTTTAATTTAGTCATAAGATCACTCCCTAGTAAATTGTTTCCGGCTTCTGGGACCAGGAGAAATCTGGCAGTGGCAGTCCTGTCTTGGAATCTAACTGTAGTTTCAGTGAGATCTTTGACTTTAAGTCCCTCCCCTTTTACTCTGGAGATAAGAATCTCCTCTGATGAACAAATGAAACCAGGGGGCTGATAACAGAGAGGATCCTGAGGCTCCTGGATCCACCAGGAAGGTTAGAATTTCTTTGTCTAGTCCTACTTCTAACTTTATCAAGGGCTCTTGGTGCCACTCATTGGTGTAAAATAGCCCCTGATCCCCCTAGTCTCCATCTAGGGTGGCCATGAGAGAGAAGACTTTTCTCTCATTTCCCCATTCAAGGCATTCTCTTGTGAAATGTCCCACCTTTCCACATTTAAAGCATTTATTTTCTCCCTTTTTCCATGGTATTTGTGAATTCTCTACCCATCTGTTCTGCCCCAATGTCAAGAGCCATGTTTCTTAAGGCTGAGATCCTGGAGAATATTTACTGTTGGCTTTTCCAGGGGCAATCTGGCCCAGGGTGGACAACATAATTTTTACCTTTTGTTTTTGGATTTCTTCATCTCTCCTTACATAAACCTTTTGGGCCTCCCTTAGTAGTTCCTCTAGAGGCCTCTTGCTCCAATTTTCTAGTCTTTGTAATTTCTTAGTAATATCAGGCCAACTTTTGGTTACAAAATGAAGTTTCAATATTCCTTGTCCTAGAGGATCCTCTAGATTAAGCCCAGCATATCTCTGCATTTGTCCTCTTAACCTATCCAAAAATTTAGTTGGCCCCTCATCTTTCTCCTGTTTTATATCAAATGCCTTGGAAACATTTTGGAACTGGAGAACAGATTGTCTAATCCCCTGAATTATCATTTCCCTGAGGTCTGTCATATGGCCCCTGTAAACTGGACTATTATTATCCCAGGTGGGTTCTTATTTGGGAAACTTTATATCAGCTGTTGGGCCAGCAGAATGATATAGGTCCCAAGCCTGCATTACCGCTCTGCAGATCATGGCCCTCTCTTCTCCCAAGAAAACAATTCCCATAATGGACATGAGTTCTAACCATGTACATAGTTGAGATCCCAAAAATTGATTTACTTGATTTGCCACTCTATATGGGTCATTGAGGAATGGCTTTAATTCCTTCTTTAGGTTTCAGACCTCAGAACTGGTTAAGGAGGCATTTACAAATTGTATTTTGTATTATGCCACCCCTGGCATTGAGCCAGTTCTGTTTCTAATCCTTTCAACAATGGGTGTCTTATTGGGGCAGGGCGGGGAGCTTCATTGTGGGAGGGGGCATTGTCAAGGGAAGGAGGCTCAGGCTCCAGGGCCACTTGGGGCTGAGGCTGGGGAAAAGCAGGGTTGTAAGCAGAGGAAAGGAAAAAAAGAGGGTCCTAAGAAGCAGGAGTGTTGTCTAAAGGCTCCTTTTTAGCTTCCTCTTTAGAATTTTTGGCTTGAAGGGGGCAAAAAACAGTGGGACCCTGTTTCCAACAAAATGCATAGTCAGTCTCTTCTGAGAGACTGGACATTTGTCATTCACATAGGTTATGAAAAATTGACAAACCCAATTCTCATCAGAGCCAAATTTAGACCAGAAAACAGGATTTCAATATGGGTTCCTATGTCTAAATAAAACAACACTATTTTATCATTTGTTGTTTGTTTGTTCTGGAATTTTTATCCCAGTACTTTAACATTAGCCTCAAAGTACTAGCTGGGGGAATCTTATCTTAATTCTTATATTCTCTAGAGCTCTTTTTACTGTTCTTATTACTGATCCCTATGAGTTGCAGAGAAGCACTGACATAGTGCTGGGCATGGCACAGAGTCAGAGAGTGTTTCATTCTGTTGTATATAGTGTTGCTATGAGTTAGACCCCACTCAGTGTCACCTAAAAACAACATTACCCATCCCAATTACCTGGCTGTTCTCCTCTCTCTGAGGCTCAATCCCCCCTACTGAGGATTTCTTGCACTCATTCCTTATGCATTGTCTGTAACTATCCACTCCTCTTGTGGGAACTTAGGTATTGGGTTTTTATATACAGCCATCTTGGTTTTCAGCCACCATTTCATAAGTTAATTTTCGTTTCTGCCTCGGGGAAGGTCAGTTTAAATACTTAACTTGGTTTCTTGGTATTGCCCATTTTACTTAATCTGTTATCCCAGCTGGCCCCAGGCTCACACCCTTTGGACACAATCTGATTTAAAAAATGGTGCTGTTTGTGGTACCACCCTGAACCACTCCCCTAACATCCTCCTCAACTGGAAAATTCTACTGTACCCCGGATAAAGAGCCATCTTCCTGTACCTTGCAGCTGTTCTCATTTCCAGAGGCAGCCACTCTGTCTGTCCTTCTGCTTATTAAAAATCTCTTGTGTGAGCTCTTGAGTGCAGGGTGGTCTTTGGGAGACACTTTCATAGGGTGCCTTTTAGCTTTGGTGTATAGGTGTTATTCCCTGACTAGGCTTGAACTCAAAATGAATTTGATACTACCTTTAGCTGTATGAGGTCACCATGGAACTGTGGATCAGGACTCCACATTCACTTTGTACCTCTTGGCACATCTCAAGCACACATTAAGCCTCTGGGAGCCTCTGGGATGTCCTGACCACCAAGAAATACTTTGTTGCCTCTATGATGGAATTACTCTGTATGTGGAGTTACATAGCCACTGTGGTGTTTGGTCAGGCCTGTTTACCTGTGTTGCTGACAGTCCTGGTTCATTCACTACCCTGGGAGGCTCCAAGCACCTCCATCCAAGAGTTGCTGCAACCAGGTAGCAGGATGCATCTCCCTCAGGGGAGAAGACTACAGCCCCTTCCCAGGGGGAATGAGAATCCCAAACGGACCCCCAAATTGTTGGAGATTTGCTCAATGTTGATAATAAAAACACAGTAGAATTATTTTAAGTTTTATTTCAGCAAGTCAAATTTTCCCTCTGAAAAGAGGGTGTAAGCTGTAGGACTAGCCAGCAAGTAAGCCCACAGACTGGGTCTCACTCAACTGGTTAGGGTTTTGCCCCACAATCTTGGATAAACCTAGTTGGCTGATAGTGAGAAGGACAAGAGAGGGGTCTTAGGTTTCCTAGAGGACAAGGAAGATAGAAGAAAGAAACTTTACAAATCCAGGCATGTCTAGTCATGTGGAAAGGCAATAAGGAGGCTTAAGAGAGAACAGAGAGCCCCTAGGATACAAAATATGTGGAGAGTGTAAAGTAGGATAATAATTTGTATAAAAATAGTTTGTAAGAAAAGGTTATTTATATTTTAACATTAGCATATGCAAAATTAATTAAAATAATGTTAGGATTAAAATTTATCCCCCTAAAAAATGTCCAATAATAGTTACAAAATTAAAGTTAGAAATTTTAATAAGCCACTCAGTGGTCTTCTCCCTTTATAATGGCTTCCAAGGCCTGGTTCCAAAACTAGCCTGTATTTAGCCATCTTGTGCCTCACTTGGACTATATCCTGTCAGAATATTGTCACAATTGCCTCTAGTTAATTTTCTGTGCACATAGTGGAGCTGGGACTTCACTAAGTCCCCAGGGCCAGTTATGGAGCTATTTTGTGCCTGCTTGCTAATTTATATGCATGGTATAATTGAATCCAGGAATTATTTTCATTGTAACTTAATTACAATGGAAGCGAAAGACATTCACCATAGAAGTCAGTTGTAAACAACCAAATCATTGTAGATGAGTTTGCAACAATCATCAAGCCCACTAGGGGTGTGGCTATCCTGGATGAGGAGTCTTCAGCCTATGGAGAGAATCCTGTTCCTATATTTATGGAGGAGCCACTGTTTCTTTGGGTCACTTCCAGACCCTGCTGGCTAGTTAAGGTAGACTGATCACAAGGCTGACACTTCATGACCTTTCATATGCTCGTGCCCTTTCCAGTTATACCTAATTTTGTATTCAGCATTTTATGCTCTTTTTTCCTTAAGCTACTCTTTCCCTATAGATTATATAAGTGTCAGGCCCCACAAAATCTGCTGAGTAATTTAGGTTTTCCCCTAGAAGGTTCTGAGATGAATCAGAAGAACACAATAAGCTCCATAGTCACTGTTACACAAAGTTGAAAATTCATTCCCTCTCCTGGATCTCCCTTCCCATGTAGATCTAGTCACATTGTTTATCACCAGCGATTCTGTAATGAGAACAAATAATAAAATTAAGATACTCCAAAAGCAAAATTGTTGTTGTGTTGTTGTTGTTGTTTACTGTCCAGTTCAACTCAGTGACCCTCATAGGAACATTTTAAAGAGGCCTCAGATGTAAACATAAACCCCTTTCCCACTGCAAATTCTAAAGGAGAAATGAACATTTAAAGGTTAGACCTACTTGCAATCCACTCCCAAGGCAATCCCGAAACAGCCATTGAAAACCCTATGAGGGTCGCTATGAGTTGGATACCGACTTGACGGCACCTAACAACAACAACAACAACTTGCATAGCAAAATACAAGGATAGCAAAGTCCAAGGGAGTTCAGTTTTGAAATCAAATGATCTTATCCTTGAGAACTAAACATCAAATAAAAATCTAAAATTAATAAAAATCCATCTCACCAACCCAAACCTCAATTCCTACTGGTTCCTTCTCCCATAGAGGGGTTTCAAAGTCTCAGTAGAGTCAAGACCATCTTAGCAGGTGTACCCTGTGCCATCTCTTGTAGAAATGGAGGTGGTTCCTTAAGGCACAGCCTTAGTCCTCAGCAATTTTTTTTTTTTTTTTTTTACATTACTAGGGGGTTTAACCCAGGGCCTTGTGCATAATTTGCAAATTCTCTACTACTGAACTGCACCCCCAGCTGCTGCTTTTTACCTTTTATCTTTAGACAGGGTCTTGCTAAACTACACAGGCTGCCTCTGACCTTGAACTTGTGGTTCTCTTGCCTCTGCTTCCCCAGTCGCTGGGATTGCCACCATGCCTAACAAATCCCACCAAATTTTTAACATGAATGAATCTCCAGCCCTGAATCAATTTTCTCATGGAAAAAAAATGTTTTTGTTGTTGTTAGGTGCCATCAAGTTGTGTCCTACTCGTAGCGACACTCATAGGGTTTTCAATGGCTGTTTCGGGATTGCCTTGGGAATGGATTGCCAAATCCTTCTCCCATAGAAATGTTTTTAGTGTTTCCAAAAACCATAGCAGAGACTCAATGGTATCTAGGGAAAGGAGGATGGAAGAGAAAAATCTTTTTTCCTCTGCTGCAGACCCCAGGTCTGAACCATTGTTCTGAAGGAGGAAGTCTGGTAGTATGGGAACATATGTCTTTTCTTCTAAATAGGAGTACAGTGTCTCCATTTAGGCCTGGAAACTTGCCAAAGTTATCTCAGATTCTTTTTTCAAGTGCCTATTTCCTGAACAAGCCCCCCTTCCTTCCCTTACTCATCCTGTTTACACATGAGCTCTGTGGTTGTCACGTTAGCTATCTTGGTATTTACTTGTCTTTGTGACTTTCTAACTTCTTTGTACTCCCACCCCTTAAAAATATAAATTAGCCAATTCAGTAAGGACAAGACGGTGTGGTCAAGACCCTAGTCAATAAGCCTGCATTAGGGATAAAGACCAGAGTGGCTTCTCTCCTGCCTAATGTGTTTGCTGGCTCCCCTTTGTGCCACTATGCACCCTTCTGCAGAAGTAAAGTTGCCTTCCTGAGATATTTTAACTTTTCTGAGTATCTCTTTTCAACATTGGGGTCATATTTCCAACTGTTGTTAGGTGCCCTCCAGTCGGTATCCAACTCATAGCAACCCTATGTACAACAGGTGAAACACTATTGTTACTGCTTCTCTGCTATTCATAAAGTTTTCAATGGCAGATTGTTTTTTGGGAGTGGGTTGCTGAGTCCTTCTCCCAAGCCTATAGCACTGGTGTTCCCAGGTGGTCTCCCATCCAAGTACTAACCAGGTCTGACCCTGCTTAGTTTCTGAGATCTGATGGGATTGGACACCACAGTACTACGACTGCAGGCTTTCCAACTGTAGGACAGCAGAAATACACAGATACAGATCTGAAGTATCATGTCTTTCACGCCTGCCTCTAACATGTGGGTCTGTTGGTGTGATAGACTGTGGCAGAGGTGACAGGACATGTGAGGCCTTTCACCAACATGGATGGAGTCCGTGTGTCCCCGGATATGGGGTGACCATTGTTTGCTCACAGCTTTGGGGAAGAACAGATTTACTAAGACAGGATATGGATTTCAATTCCTCACTTCTCCCAGGTAACCAGAAGTGATGGTTGGTCCTGATTTATGGCAGAGCAAGTCACAGAGGAGCCATCTGGGAGGAGGAAGGGTGTCAGTGGGTCAGGAAGCAAAGAATAAAGGAATCAGACACCTGTTTATTGGGGCCTTGCAGGCACTGTGTCCTGCTGGCTCCTTGGAGATGGTACCACTGTGCATCCTGACACTGATTTTCCAACAGAAAGATTGCTGGATTTCCTTTTATTTACTATTATAAAATATGACCTTTGTCTAACTTTGCCTGCTGCTTCTCAGGCCACATGTCATTCCTCTTATCTCTCTACCAGCTGCATTGCTTTGAAAGTCCTAATATTTACCTGGCCTTCCTCATAGAATATTTCTACCTTCTTAATGCATGTGTGCCACTTGAACATTGACTTAAGTTGACTTTTCACTAACCTGCTTTGACTGAGAAGAGCTGTTCCCATTTTGCGGTCTTCTTTTCACCTTTGTCCAGAGAATGGAGATTCACATGAATTAGGTAACTCCTCAACCAAGCCTTTAACTTCTGGAAGGCCAGAAGTTGCAGGTATACTCAGAAAGGAAATCTGATTTCTGGTTGCTGGCACATATAGAGTGTAAAGGATAGATTGTAATAGTCCTTTATTTTACACTTAAGTCACCTGTTGGTCCATATCAAGGCTTTCTGTTTCCCCACCTTCTCTCTCCACCTGAGTCTTCCCAGTCCTCTTTCTTTCTTTCCTTCTTTTCCTTTCCTCTCCTTTTCTTTTCTTTCCTTCCTTCTGCCCTTCCTTCTTTCCTTCTTTTTCTTTCCTCCCTTCTTTCCTTTCTTCCTCCCTCCCTTCCTCTCTCTTTCCCTCCCCCCTCTCTTTCTTTCTTCCTCCCCCCAGAACTAGGGGGTTGAACCAGAGACTCGTGCATGCTAGAAGAGTCCTCCACCACTGGGGTGCACTCCTAGCCCTGTTTTAAATGTTTTCTCTTTTTACTTTGAGACAGAGTCTCCCTAAGTTATGTAGGCTGCCTATGGCCTTCAACTTGCAATCCTCTTGCCTCAGCTTCCAAGTTGCTGGGATTACCAGCACACACCACAGGGCCCAATGCCTATGTTTGATTCTCTAAGGAATCTTTATCTGTACAAGGGTGATAAGGTAGAACCAATTAAATACAGAATAGATGCACACATGTGAGCAGGTAATTATAACCAGCGATTAGTTCAATTATTCTGCTGATTTCTTCAATTTCCTTTCCATTTTAAGATTCTCCTTCTGACCTGCATTTGTCAAAATGGAGTAATAGTTATCTATGTGTACTGTGCGTATCTAAACTAAGAACTGTTTTGTACTTGCAAATCATAGACATACAATTTCTATTTTTGCAATGTTTTGTGGCAGCATCCCTAAAATACAGGCTATGTCCATAAATCATTAAAATTGTTGGAAAGTAAACATTCAAAGCAACCAGTTTATTGCCCAGTGTGGTACCATTAATAATTTTTTTTTTCCTCCTTGAATTAACAGTTACAGGAAAATTTAGTATGAAAACAACTTATATTTCCAGAAAATCTAATTGGGAAATCATTTTCCAGTGTGATAATAGAGCCACCAAAAGGGCAATCCTTTTTCTAAAGAATTATCAGAAAATTATGATAAAAGAGACTCTATTCACAATAGAAATAAAATCCATAGTGGCACACCCCTGTAATCCCAGTGGCTCAGGAGACAGAGACAGGAGAATCTCAAGTTTGAGACCAGAGGCAGTCTATGTAATTTAGCAAGACCCTGTCTCGAAAAGTAAAAAAAAACGGGCTGAGGGTATAGCTCAGTGGTATATAGCACTTGCAAAGTATGCAAGCACAAGGACCTAGGTTCACCCCCCGGTACCACAAAAAAAAGTTTTTTTTTAATATTCATCGATGCTTATAATAGTCTAATGTATCTGGAGTGATAAATTTGTATGGGCAACAATTGTTTTAGAAAATACTTTGACAACATCAGGCTTCTGAAAAAGTTTATAACCTCTGAAACAGAATTCCACTTTTGAGGATTTATCCTATAGATAAAAAAATACCTTTATGTACAAACATATTTTTTCCATCATTACTTATAAAAGGGTAAAATAAAAATACCAGAGTGTTCAGTTATATATGGAGTACCCATTAAGAAATTCTATATTGTATATATTTGTGATTACAAAGCTTACCCATAAAAAATAACAATGATGGTTAGATTGAATGGTTGGACTATCAATGGGGCTTTTTCTCAATTCAATAATTTTTAAATATGCAAATTTTTGCCCAAAATAGGAAACACAAATAGAAAAGAAAAAATATGTGAAATCATGCACTCAAAGGCAATAGTTGTTTTAGTTCATGTCTTCCCAAACTTAAACAATATATTTTATATTTTGAAAAGTAGTGCATTCACATAGTTTAAAAACCAGAAGGTATAAAATGAACAATAAAATACCTACTTATGCTTATTCTCCAAGTGCCAGTTCCCCACTCCTGTTCTTAAAACTTTAAATTATTATATGCACATGTAAGTACAAATATGGACTTCCTGCAAGTTAGCCTGAAAAATAGCATACCATACACATTGTTCTAAAGTTTGCTTTTTTTTTTAATTTTTTTTGGAGGTACTGGGGGTTGAACCCAGGGCCTCACACTTCCATGCTTCGCAAGTGCTGAACTGGGCCCCCCAGCCCATTTTTTTACTTTTTGAGACAGGGTCTCGCTAAATTATGCAGACTTTTGGTCTCAAACTTGTGATCCTCCTGCCTCCGCCTCCTGAGCTACTGGGAATATAGGCATTGCACCACGGCACCCGTCTTTAAGTTTTCTTTTTTATTGATATAGTAATATACCTAGGAGCCCTTTCCATATCAGTAATTAAGAGTACTTATTCATTTTTTTGGGCTGTGATTTAGCTCAGTGGGTAGAGCGCTGCGCTGCAGTCTCTGAGGTCTCGAGTTCAATTCTCAGCACCGCAAAAATGGGGCAATCCTGAAAACAGTCAGCCATTGAAAACCCTATGAGGGTCGCTATGAGTTGGATACCGACTCAACGGCACCTAACAACAACAACAATTCATTTTTTTGTACTTACATAGGACTCCATTGTGGGGCTATACTGTAGGTTTATTTATTCTTCTTTTTTTCATAAAAGGTCCTACTATGTAGATCAGCCTGGCCTCCAACTCACAATCCTCCTGCCTCTGACTCCTGAGTGCTAAGATTATAAGTATGCATCCCCATGCCAGATCCTCATACTTTTTTTGTACATGAATTTTTTTCCCTATAGTTTTCTAAAGTTTCATAATTAGATTTAATACATTTGTATTTTAATGAAAAGAATTTGTGCTTCATTAATACATTTAATAAATAATTTATATAATTATTTAGACTATTAAACCTGTCAAAACATAGATACTAATTATAATTCAGAAATATTGAATTTCTAGATTTGGGATTAAACACAGTTGTAGAAATCTAAAAAGTTAAGACCAATCCCTGAAAAAATTTGCTACCATAAAGACATGAGATTCAGTGAGATGATATTATGACAATATTCTGTGAAGCAATCTGTTAGCATCTTCAGAAATATGACTCAAAAGACCCATGCACCAGCCAGTTAGGCTCACTGGTAGAGGTATTGGTGAGGACAGAGCAACACTGGAATGATATCTGTTTTTAAATAGCTCGGAGGTCAAAGCACATTCCAGGGTACCAGTCATCCTTCTGACATTTCACTTGGATATAAACATAGAGCCGAATCTTTATCAAAATAAAATATGGTAGAACTGTTCTACCTTGGCTGGCTGAGGTCATTCAGGAAATGCATTCAGCAGACAGCATGATTGGGTGGAGCTGGAATGTCAAATAACCTCTCACCCTCTACTTTCTTTGTCCTGTTGGCCTTTCAGCCTTTGTGGTCTAACTCCAAGATGGAGCCCTCCAAGAGGACAAGACCCCACACACAGTGATTCATAGGCCTCTGCTTGTACCTCATTTGGTAATGTCACATTGGCCAAAGCAAGCTTCATGCCAATTCCAGAGGCAAGGGCCTGGATATGCAAGGACATGAATACCAGGAAGAGTGTTTCATTGGGGAACAAAAGTAAACATCTTACCACTCCATGTTTTTCTCTAATATTTTGTTTTTAAGGATGTCCTTACTTTTTTTTTTTTTTTTAACAAAGCTACTAAGTAGAAACAATTAAAATAGGGCCAGAGGAGGCACACAGGTGAAGTTATTCTGTCCTTAAAAAATGTCCTTCCCAGACTTTAATAGCCCAGTAATGCTGATTGCAAAGGTGGAATACATAAACTGCAGCTTAATTTCATCAAGTGTCAGTCCATCCAGCTAATGGGAAACAAGTTCACTCTCCTGATAGGTCATTTGGATTCTCCTTGCCCAGAGTTTAGAAGAATTTCTGGTGTGGCCCAGATTTTTCATCAGGCTGAAGTAGGTGATATAAGGATGATTGTATGAATGGTACAATACTGGCCTTCATTTCTACTGGAGGGTTTGAGTCTCATGGACAATGGGTAGACCCAAATGAGTATTGACTCTGTCAAAAGGAAAGCATTTGAATTCTGAGAACAATGCCGTGTAGGATTGTAGAATAGAATAATTAAATTATCTAAGGGGTAATGGTTGGGCTGGGATTTAGCTCAGTGGGTAGAGCGCTGCGCTGCAGTCTCTGAGGACCCGAGTTCAATTCCCAGCACCGCAAAAATGGGAGAAGGGCCTGGCAATCCACTCCCAAGGCAATCCCGAAACAGTCTGCCATTGAAAACCCTATGAGGGTCGCTATGAGTCGGATACTGACTCGACAGCACACAACAACAACAACAACAACAACAAGGGGTAATGGTAATAAAATTGGAAATTTGTTTGTTGTCGTTGTTGTTGTTAGGTGCCATCGAGTGGAGTCCGACTCATAGCGACCCTGTGTATAGCAGATCGAAACACTTGCCGATTCTGTGCCAGGAAAACCATCTTATTTATGTTTAAGCCCATTGTTGCAGACACTGTGTCAATCCATCTGGTGGAGGGTTTTCCTCTTTTCCGTTGACCTGCCACTCTTCCAAACATGATGTCCTTCTCCAGGGATTGTTCTCTCCTGACTACATGTCCGAAATATGTAAGACGCAGTTTGGCCATTTTTGCTTACAAGGAGCACTCTGGTTGTACCTCTTCTAGGACAGATCTGTTGGTTCTTTTGGCAGTCCATGGT
>VMDO01028867.1:0-23362 GCA_007922755.1 Pedetes capensis
TCCATATCTTTGCTATTGTGAAAAGCGCTGCATTGAACATGGAGATGCAGGTGTCTCTGTGGTATGATGACTCATCTCCTTTTGGGTAAATTCCCAATAGTGTTATAGCTGGGTCATATGGTAGATCTATTTTTAGTTTTTTGAGGTACCTCCATATTGATTTCCATAGTGGTTGTACCAATTTACAGCTCCACCAACACTGTAGAAGTATTCCCTTTTCCCCGCAACCTCGCCAGCATTTGTTGTTGTTTGTTTTATTGATCTTGGCCAATCTTACTGGTGTAAGGTGAAATCTCAGCGTTGTTTTGATTTGCATTTCCCTAATGGCTAGGGATATTGAACACTTTTTCATGTGTTTCATGGCTTTATGGACCTCTTCATTTGAGAACTGTCTACTCAGTTCCTTTGCCCATTTGTGTATTGGGTTGTTTGGTTTTTGGGTTTTTTTTTTCCTTGAGTTCTTTATAAATTCTAGTAATTAGACCTTTGTCAGATGTATAAAATGCGAAGATTTTTTCCCATTCTGTGGAGGTTTCCTTGACTCTGTTGTTTCTTTTGCTGTACAGAAGCTTCTTAATTTGATGTGGTCCCATTTATCTATTCTTGTTGCAATTTCTTGAGCAATTGGGGTCCATTCATAGGGTTTTCAATGGCTGATTGTGTTTTGGGAGTGGGTTGCCGGGTCCTTCTCCCAAGCCTACAGCACCTGGTGTTCCCAGGCAGTCTCCCATCCAAGTACTAACCAGGCCCAACCCTGCTTAGCTTCCGAGATCTGACGAGATCAGATGCCACAGGGCTATGGCTGTAGGCCTTGCAGACATAGGCACGGTTAATTCAATTTTATTGAATGTCTCTTTATGGACAAGATGTAATGTTAATATATCAGGAGGCTTAGAGACCTATGCCGGACATAGCATCCTAGGTTGGGTCCAATCTCTGGAAGTGTTTCACTTTTCATTTGGATGGCTTGAGAAGATGTCAGCTAACTAGCCAGTCAAGGTGGCCAACCATGTTGATCATCCAAGGCTGTGAACACTCCAGGTGTGTTTAAATCCTATGAGTAGATTCTTCAGGAGAAAGGGGCTTTGAGAGGTGACAATTGAAGCTGTGACGGTGGCATGACGGATGTGCCAGGAGAGCTTTCCTGGCAGGTCTCCATCTCTCCAGTAGAAGCAAGAGCCTCCTTTCTCACTGGAAGCAGACTAAGCTGGCTGTTCTGAAAGCAATAGCTGTCACTGTACCTGAAGTGACAAATGTTCGGTGTACATAGGCAAAGAGGACTCTGGTCATTCAAATCATCTTCACTCACGATCATCAGCATCTGCAAATCCTGGAGGCAAAAAGTACTTGATATCATGGATTCTCCATTCTTTGTGGCTTAAGGCTCTCTCTAACCATCACTCCCAAGGGTGGAGCATCTTCAGTCTTCCAGAATTTATAGCTATCAGCTAGGATGATGACGTCTTTCCAAGTTGAAATGGTATCCTTCAGACATGGCTATACTATTTAAAAAACACTCTCTAGGCAAGATGTGTCAGCAGCCATACCACCCTGCCATCTGATCCCTCTTGATCCCTGAAGCTAAGCAGGGTCAGTCCCTGGATGGGAGACCACCTGGGAAAATGAGGTATTTCAGGCTAGGGAGAAGGACCTGGCAACCCATTCCTGAAACAATCAGCCATTGAAAACCCTATGAATAGCAGAGAAGCACTGAAAATAGTATCAGGCCTGGCACAGTGTTTGAGAGTGTTTCCTTCTGTTGTATATTGGGTTGCTATGAGTCGGACCCAACTACATGGCACCTAACAAAAAGAACAAAGCAAGATGTTACAAAGAGGTTATTTGCACTTAAGAATTATATTTAGTAATGATAATTGGTAACATTACAGAGAGTTTATTGGGTGTTTTATTTTCTTCAAACAACACGATAAGGGAGGTATTATTATCCTTGTTTTACAGATGGGGAAACCAAGATGCAGAGTAGTTAAGTAACTTGCAGAATGCCACATAGCTTGTCAGTAGTTGAGCTGGTTCCAAAGCCCATATTCTTAAGCAAATTCTAAAATTCTTGTATATAATCCAAGTTCCCCACATGTCAGTCAGCTTGTCATGCTGTGGGGACTTGTGTGTTGCTGTGATGCTGAAAGCTATGCCACTGGTATTTTCATATACCAGTGGGGCCACCCATGGCAGTCAGGTTTGAGCTGAGCTTCTATACTAAAATAGACAAGGGAGACAGACCCAGCAGCCCACTCCTGAAACAATTAGCCATTAAAACCCTATTAATAGTAGAAAAGCACTGTCAGATATAGTGCTGAAAAATGAGCCCCCAGACTAGAAGGTATGCAAAAAATGACTGGGGTAGAGTTGCTTCCTCAAAGAAGATTCAACCTTAATGACAAGAATAAAGCCCCTAAGACCTCCATTTGCTGATGTGGTATGACTCAGAATGAGAAAAAACATAGTGACTGCAACAATAGGCTCAAACATTAAAAGATTGTGTGCATGGTACAGTATAAGGTAGTGTTTCATTCTGTTGTACAAAGGGTCACTATGAGTCAGATCTGACTGGACAGCACCAAACAACAATAACCCTTGTGCTTCTCAATTGCAGTTGCAAAACTGATTTTGCCACATGGATGAAAAAAACTTAAACAAGAGCAACATGTAGTTAGCTTGTGGTTGCTGTTACCAAAATACCTGTCAGAACAACTTAAGGAGGAAGGGTAAGTTTATTTGGCTCACATCTTAGAGGGTTTCACTCTGCAGGCGTGGAGGGAGGCATTGCAGTAGAGAAGGCTCCCTGGCTTGTGGCTAAGGAGAGCTGTTCACATTGTGGCCAACCAGGAACCAAAGCTTGACTGGAACTGCAGGCTGGGTAACCTTCAAAGACCTGGCACTGCCCCCCCCCCCATGACCTACTTTTGCCAGTTAGGTCCTAACCCCTAAAGTTCCACAGCCTCCCCCAAACAGTGCCAGCAGCTGGGACAAAGCATTCAAACACATGACCTTTGGGAGACATTTTAGATTCAAACCATAATAGACAATTTGAACAGTGGGGAAACACTAGATCATAGCCACTGAAGGCAGGCTCCTGGGGCAGATAGGAATGAAGTGATACCTAGGTCTCACAGCTTAGGTAAATTACCTAGTACCTTGGAATCTCAGTTTCCTCAACTGAAAAAATAGGGACATTTATAGTACATAACTTGTAGGACTGTAATGTGATAACTATGGCAATTGTTGTTTTTGTTTTGGTTTGGTGCCTTGAGTTGGGTCCAACTCATAGCAACCCTATGTACAACAGAAGGAAACACTCTCTGACACTGTGCTATGCCTGGCCCTATGTCAGTGCTTCTCTGCTATTCACAGGGTTTTCAATGGCTGATTGAGAGTGAGTTACTGGGTCCTTCTCCCATTTTGGAAGTGCTGAGGATTGAACCCAGGGCTTCAGAGAGCACAGAGCAGCACTCTACCAACTAAGCTAAACCTCACTTATTAAATGCTTATTTTTCTGTCAATTATAAGAGGCATGGAAGTAATTGGCACTGTCCATGGTACATGATAAGCATTTATATTCATCATTATTTTTATGACTACTATTATTATTATTTTGTCATTATATGTCAAACCCATCTTGACGAAACTCAAGTGATCAACTCCTTTTGCTGTATTAGAACTCTGACCTACTTCCAGGCACCACAGTGCACACCTATAATCCAAATGACTTGGGAGGCTGAGTCAGGAGGACCGCAGGTTTGAGGCCAGAGGTCAGTCTATACAACTTAGCAAGACCTTGTCTCAAAATAAAAAATAAATTTAAAAGGGTTAGGGATATGACTCAGTGGTGAAGTGCTTGCTTTACATGAGTGAGTTCCTACATTCAACCCTAGTACTGCAAAGAAAAAGAAAAAGAAGAAAGAGAAAGAAAAAAAGAGAGAGAAAGAAAAAATGAAAAAAGAAAAAGAACTCTGACCTTCTAAATATGACTCTTAATAAGTGGGTCAGTGGAAATCCTTTTTGTTATGTATAATTTCACCTATAATTTATTTTCTACTTTAATCTAATGCATAATTGAACACACATTTAGAATATCACATTATATATCACTTCTATTATTCTCAGAAATACTTTGTCTTTGTCATAGAGTATTACTGAATCTAACTAAATCTTCAACTTCCCAAGAACCTGATAAACAGACTCATTTTTCTTCACAGATTAACAGAGAGAAGGGAATTAACTCTGAATCCTGATTCTTATCTACAGGTTAGGGAGAAAAATGCAGTTAAAGTGACTTAAGATCATAGTCCCTGTCCCATCTTAGCCAAAATGATGGGGTGACACTGCAGCTGTTGGGGGTACTCATGAGTTGCAAAGCAGCAATAGCAATACCAGCCTTGATTTTCTAATCTATTTCACAATCCATCTTTATCAATATGTACTTTCTACCTTTCTTCAGTCAGATTCTTAGGCTGAACAAATTGGGTATAGTTTTGCAATTACACATTCTGTTTTTTTTCCCAGCTTAAAAAGTGAGTTCACATTAGCAGCATGATTCATTAAAGGGAGAGCCATTTTAGGGCACAAACCTAAATTATAGAGGCAGTCCC
Organism: Pedetes capensis; assembly: GCA_007922755.1. Classification (NCBI taxonomy): domain Eukaryota; kingdom Metazoa; phylum Chordata; class Mammalia; order Rodentia; family Pedetidae; genus Pedetes; species Pedetes capensis. The sequence continues at coordinate 4,611 of VMDO01028867.1, forward strand.
GAGATGAAAAAAAGCACTCTAGATTTTCAGACAAAATGAAATCGGGTGAGCTGCTGTTACCCATGCCCTAGATAAAAAAGATGCTCATCTGGATCGCCTGAAAAAGCTGGCACCAGCACCCCACTTTACATTATCAGGCAGTTACTCTCACATTTCCAACTCAGGGAGACCCACTTCTTGGTTGCCAGAGCTATACCCATTTTTTAAAAAAAGTTTGGATTACTTTCACTGTGATGATTACTCCTGACTGTCCACTTGATTGGATTGAGAGATACCTAGGAGATTAGTAAAGCACACTTCTAGGCATGTCTGTGAAGGTGTTTCCAAAGATCATTAGTTCATGAGGACTCTGACCTAATCAATGGCCTAAAATGGATTAAAAATTTGAATAGGCTTTTGGGAGGTGGGAAACTGTGGAAGGTGAGGCCTAGGTGGAGGAAGTGGGTCACTGGTGGTATGACTTTGAAAGTTATATCTTTGTCATGGCTCCTTCCTGTTACTCCTGTTTATCTCTTGGCTGCTCTGAAGTGAGCAGGTTTCCTCTGCCATGTGCTTCCTGCCATGATGCACTGCACTGACACAGGCCCAAAAGCAATGGAGCTAAGTGACTATGGATTGAAACTGTGAACTAAAATAAATCTCTCCTCCTTTAATTGTTTATCTTAGGTATTTGTCACAGCAACAAAAATCTAACACACTCACCAAGCAATCAAGCATAGTCTCTATTTATTTATTTACTTAGTGGTACTGGAGATTGAACCCAGGGCATTCCCACCACTGAGCTGTACCCTCAAGCCCCTTTTTTATTTTTTATTCTGTGACAGGGTCTAGCTAAATTATGCCGGCCGCCTCTGGCATCAAACTTGTGATCCTCCTGCCTCTGCCTTTAGAGTTGCTAGGATTACATGCTTGCACCACCTTGGCAGCCAAGAATGGTCTCTCAACTGGATTCGGCCTGAAGCCAGCTAACTGGGTAAAGTTGTTATTGTTGTTGTTGTTAGGTGCCATCAAGTCATGTCCAACTCATAGCGACCCTCTTAGGGTTTTCAATGGCTGATTGTTTCAGGATTGCCTTGGGAGTGGATTGCCACATCCTTCTCCCATTTTTGTGGTGCTGGGAATTGAACTCAGAACCTCAGAGACTGCAGAGCAGCACTCTACCAACTGAGCTAAATCCTTGTCCCTCCTTCTTTGGCCTGCGTGGGGCATTGTTTGCATTCCCTGCCTATCTGCTCTTCCTACTTCCTTCTAGCAAAACCAGCTCTGACACCTTTTTTATCTTCTTAAGGATTTTACTGTTGGTCTCCGGACTCATTGCACTACGAGAGAGACCAAATCCTTGAGGAAACGGTTAGGAGATGGCACGATGGAGGGGCAATTAGATCAGAACATTGGAAGTTAGAGGACTAGACTTTAGATCTGCTGTTTGGCAAGGACATAACCCACCAATCTATTCTGGGCCTCAGTTTCTTTATCTGTCAAAAGATGAGTTTGGAGAATATGGATTTTTCTATCTCATAGGCTTATGGATTATTAGTGATACTCCTCTGGAGAAATGGAATGCAGAATATTAAAAAGAATTGCCTGCTGTGATGCCATGCAATTTTGCTAGTGAGGTAGAATCTAAACTCATGGGGAAAATGTTTGGTAGTACTATCACACCATCCCTGCACATACGCCTCACCCACAGCATGGAGATGGGGGAGGCAGTGGCAAGAATTTAGTGGCTTTTATAAAACTAATGCTGTGGTCTTCAGGATTCTGACAACTGATTTTAAAAGGAGGTATTGGTATCATCAAAGCAGAAGTAAGGAATTTGAGGCCTAGAAAGGACTTTCCCGAAGACCACACTGCTAGGAAGTGGCAGTCTATCAAATTTCCCCCTTTTCTGTCTACCATAACACCGGCCCCATGCATAATATCTGAGCAAAAGATAATTCTGAGGAAATTCTCAGGATTCCAGAGTTGGAGGCCTCAGTTGCTCTGTTTGCCTGTTTGCTGGTTTCTGACACCTTTAGTGTTCAAAGAGTCCGGATTTCTCTAAACTCAAGAATCTGGTATAAAGTGTGCAGTTCTACATGAGACAGTGCCAAGAACACATCTTACCTGGGCCAGCTTCATTCACAGATGGGGCGTGGATAACCAGCCAGCACTGTTGGAAGAGAGACAGAAAGACCTTGGGTAACATTCCACCCCTCCCTGCTAGGGGGGTCAGATTGTCCCAATTTTCCCAGGATGCTTTTGGTTTTAAAATTGAAACTCTCAGGTCCAGTGAGCCTCCTCAGTGTTGGACAAAGCAGGATGGTTGGTTACCTTGAATTTCTGTAACTAGGAAGACATACCTTCTATATAAAATAGGAACCAAATAAAACTCTACCTGTTTCTGTTACCTCATCCAATTTGGAGGTTATGTTTGAGATTATTTGCTGAAAAACAGAGATGGCTATGAAGTATTCAAAATTTGTTTTAGGGCTTTGGGGCAGAAAGACTCTCAGATGAAAATTTGGGCATGGTGAGAAGGCTCATGATTATTGGTCGGGAAAGCAGTGTTGCAGATTTGTCTTCATGCACAAAATCAATGGGCAACTGTTTCAGACCAGGCCCATACTGATGCTCCAAATTGCAGGTTCGATTTGCAATCAAGCTAAGATTGGATAAGAACCAGGTGATGGCCACAGAGAGTTGTTAATTTAACCAGAAACTACAGTTAATGGTTCCCTTTAACCAACCTGGGAAAATCAGGTAATTAAAATTATAAAGTACAAAGTCTAACTGAAAGGTACATATACAGACAGAGAGAGACACACAGACTGATTTTCCATGTCTTTGTTCTAATAGAGGGAACAGAGATTTCCAAAATTCATCGAACAGAAATGGGAATCTTTAGGAAAAAGAAAAGAGAATTGGCATTTGTTGAATACCATGCCAGGCATTTAACATATACTATCTAATTTGATTCTTTTCATAATCCTCCTTATATGGTGTTGACCCCCTACTCCATGACCACTGTACAAAAGAGGAAACTGAGGTTCAGGCCCAGGGAGAGGGTAATGGCTACACATACTCACATGGCTATTGGATTCCATGCCCTACCTGCTATACTAACTGGGGACTGAGGCACAAAGAATGGACTTCATCAGTCGGCCTGAGGCAGGCCCTGGGCACGAGAGATTTTTCATGTCTAGAGAACACCCTGGTGGGATGGTTCTTCAGCACAGCATCCTCCTGCAGGCCTAGACATGAATACTAATGACCAAGCATGTCCAAACAGCACCTCAGACTACTAGAAGGTCTAGGAACCAGAGTGCCCAGAGTTGGCAAAGCAAAGTTCCCAGGAGGCCCATAGTGGGGCTCTGGGTGTTCCCAAATGTGACTGAGTATCAGAAAAGGAAGAGGGCATGCAGTTTACCAACACCCAAAGGATTTCAAGATGGCTGAAAGGAGGCACTCAGCATTTACTTCCTCTACCACAAAGAGGAACCAAATCGATAATTGCATAGCTGCATTTTGAGATGTGTGACCATGAAGACCCCTGGAAATGAGCAAGAGAGAGACAGGAACCCAGAAAGACTCAGAGACTGGGACAACAGCATTGAAAGAGAAACAAAATATCCAGCATCTGCCATTTTGGCTCCACAGCAGAGGAAAAGAAGCCGCCTGTCTGCAGTAGTAAGGGTGAAAGAGTCCCAGAAAACCCCATCAGGGGAGATGCTGGCGATACAAGTTCCTGAGGTTTCACACTTCTCTCAGGCTTGCAGCCTGCTCACATCTGAAACTTACACAGTAGCCTTACTTGGGAAAAGGATTTCACATCATCTCCCAGACACCCCCAAGAAGGCTGTGGCCGGGAGCTACCTTGAGACGGGACCTATTATTTGAACTTAGATGACTCTACAGGGCAGAATCTCCTGCATACTCCCTTCTCTGGGACCCCACAGACACGCCACGGCACTGGCTCAGCAGGTAACTGCTTTGAGAACCCAACTTGGCCCAGCACAGTGACTGTGACTCACATTCACTGGGTCCTCTGCACTGTAGGGGATGGTGGTTGTGGGACATGGAGGAAAGGGGTTCCCCACCCTCAAGAACCAGGCGTTGGGGAAACTGCCCTCTGAGGCCAGGTGTACAGCCTGTCATATGTGGACTCATGCTGGTGCCAGGACTGGTGGCAGTCGCCCATCCTCCCCCATGCTCTGCACAGGATACTAACGGGGCAAGATGGGGAAAGAACACCAGATCCATGACTGCCCCCTCCGCAGGGGCATGCTGAGGCAGTCCTGAGCAACTTGGGAAATGGAGGACTAGAGAGAGGCTTGCCATGGCTCCACACATACCCTGTCCCATTCCCTCCTAGGGTACTTCAGCTGAAAGAGCCAAGAGGACAAAAGCCACTGTGGTCACTGCATCCCCGTGTGTGCACCACAGAGGGCGCCTGAAGTCCCACTCCTACCACAGCAGCCGCTATTGGACCAGCGCTATTCCTGTTGCCACCATATCTACACATTTCCCACAGCTGGCCACTCCCTGCACCTTGTCAGACCACGCGCTGCTATCAGGACTGGATGCGAGTGCCAAAGAGGGGGTGCTGTGGTTCTTGCCACCTCCTCTTCCCACGAAGAGCCTGGATCCACACCACTGTGTTTACAAGAACTTCAGGCCCCTTATCACTGCTGGTGTAGCCAGTGACAGAAACCCTTACAGTAACAGCCAACAGCAAGAGCACTGAGGAAAACCCTATCAACAGGGGCCACCCTTGCATTGCAGGAGCAGCCACACCAGATGCACCCACCCCCAACTCTGCTATCTCTCGCACCTGCTTGAACTGCTAAAGTGTCCCAACTCCTGCACAGCCTGCAGAGACAGTGGATACGTCTGTCTCTAACACAGTGTGTCAAAACACACTAACTGCAGTCTAAGAAGTTATAGGGACACGGTGCTATGGTGCTCAGCTGGAGATAAAGTCAACATTGCATTGCAAACTATTACCCCAAGACATATTTACAGGAGAAATCCGCTTACCTAAGAAGGCCACCACATAAAGAGGTAGAGATATCTGATTCACTAAAAGTATAAATCTCAATTTAGGAACGCAAGAACTATAAAAACACAAGGTAATATGAAACCTGAAAAAGACCATAATTCTGTAGCAACAGATTGTAAAGAAATTGAAACAGATGAAATGCCTGATAAACAATTCAGAAGAATGATTATTAAAAGGCTCAAAATGAGATCTGAGAGAATATGGAAAAAGTTAAATGAAATTAGAAAGACAACAGGGTATAACTGAGAAATTCAGTAAAGAGAGATTTTGAACAAGAACCAAATAGAAATCTTGGAAATGAAGAACTCAATTAGTTGAATAAAAATTCAGTTGAAAGCCTCAATAATAGACTAGATCAAGCGGAAGAAAGCATACTTGAGTTTGAAGACAAGTCTTTTGAAATATTATACCCACATAAAAAAGAAGAAAGAAAATGAAAGGAAGAAAGGAAGAAAGAAAATGAAAAAATAAGAGAGCATTCAAGATCTTTGGGACACCACTGAATGAACAAACATGAGGAGATAAAAGTTAAGGGCATAGAAACCTATTCAATGAAATTATAGTGTAAAACTTCCTTAATCTTGGGGAAAACATGGTCACCCAGGTACAGGAGGCTTGAAAAAGCCCAAACAGACATGACCAGAAAAGGTCTTTACCATGGCACTTAGAGTAAAACTGTCAAAAGTCAAGACAATGAAAGAATTTAAAAATCTTCAAGAGAATAGTGCTGAGTCACATCTAAGTGCATGCCCATTAGACTAACAGATTTCTCAGGAAAAACTCTATAGGATAGAAGAGAATGGAATGACATATTTCAAGTCCTATACAAAAATAACTGCCAATCAAGATTACTATGCCCAAAAAAATCTATCTTCAGAAATGAAAGAGAAATAAAGGCCTTCTAAGATAAGCAAGCCTGCAGCCATAGCCCTGTGGCATCTGATCTCATCAGATCTCAGAAGCTAAGCATGGTTGGGCCTGGTTAGCACTTGGATGGGAGGCCCCCTGGGAATACCAGGTGCTGTAGGCTTGGGAGAAGGATCTGGCAACGCACTCCCAAAATACATTCAGCCATTGAAAACCCTATGAATAGCAGAGAAGCACTAACAATACTGTTTCGCCTGATGTACACAGAGTCGCTATGAGTTGGACACCGACTCAATGGCACCTAACAACAACAACAAGATAAGCAAAAACTAAGGGAATTCATGACCACCAGGCCAGCTTTATAAAAGATGCTCAAAGGAGTCCTATATCCAGAAGTAAAAGAAAGATAACTATTATCAGGATAACATATGAAAGTATAAATCCCACTACAAGAGTAGATACACAGAAGAGACAGAAAAGAACAAACATCATTGATACAGTAAACTGTCAAACCACAAAGTACAAGAGAAGAAGAACAGAACAAAGAATATTCAAAACAGCTAGAAGAAAATCAACAAAATGACAGGAATAAGTTCTTACCATTCGATAGTAACCTTGAATGTAAACAGAATAAGTTCTCCAATTAGAAGATCCAGACTAGCTGAATGGATTAAAACAAAAACAAACAAATAAAACAAGATCAGCTGGGCATGGTAGCACATGCTTGTAATCCCAGTATTCCAGAGGCCGAGGCAGACAGATCATAAGTTTGAGGCCATCCTGGGCTACCAACTAAGACTCCATTTCAAATACAAATGAACAATAATAATAACAATAAAACCAGGATCTAAAAAATATGCTGCCTATAAGAAGCTCACTTCACAAGTAAAGATATACATACACTGAAACTGAAACAATGGAAAATGACATTGCAAGCAAATGGAAACATAAAGTAAGCAGGTGTAAGTAAAAATCTGTAAGAGACAAATAAGATCAGTATGTAATGATCAAGGGATCGATTCATCAAGAAGATATAACAATTATAAGTCTATATGCATCAAAGGGGCTGGGATTTAGCTCATTTGGTAGAGCGCTGCGCTGCAGTCTCTGAGGTCCCAAGTTCAATTCCTAGCACCGCGAAAATGGGAGAAGGACCTGGCAATCCACTCCCAAGGCAATCCCGAAACAGCCACTGAAAACCCTATGAGGGTGGCTATGAGTCGGATACCGACCGATGGCACCTAACAACAACAACAATATATGCGTTGAATGTCAGAGTACTCAATTTTATAAAACAAACACTATTAGACCTACCGAGAGAGATGTTGTTAGGTGCCCTCAAGTTGGGTCCAACTCATAGCAAACCTCATAGGAGGTTTGCTAATCCTGATTATTTCAGGATTGCTTCAGGAATAGATTGTCAGGTACTTCTCCCATTTTTGCAGTACTGGGGATCAGACCAAGGGCATCAAAGAGCACTGAGCAGCACTCTATTAACTGAGCTGAACCCCAGCCTAATAGGAGATACAGGCTCTGATATAATAATTGTAGAGGAGTTAAGTACCCACTGAAATTGATGGATAGATCATCCAGACAGAAAATCAACAAAGAAACATCAGAGTTGCACTGCATTGTTGTTGTTAGGTGCTGCTGAGTTGGATCCAACTCTTAGTGACTCTACTGACAACAGAAAAAACACTACCCAACACTGTGCCACGCACACTACCTTTTTTATGTTTGAGCTCATTGTTGCAGACATTATGTTTCTTCTCATTTTGAGTTATGCTACATCAGCAAATGGAGGTCCCAGGGGCTTTACTCCATTCCCATTATTAAGGTCAACTCTACTTTGAGGAGGCAACTCTTCCCCAGTCATTTCTTGAATGCTATGGTATAAACAGACTTAACAGACATTTATAGAACATTTTATCCAACAACTACAGAATACACATTCTTTTCAATAAATTTAGAATAAATTGTTGTTGTTGTTGTTGATAGGTGCCGTCAAGTCAGTATCTGACTCATAGCGACCCTCATAGGGTTTTCAATGGCTGACTGTTTTGGTATTGCCTTGGGAGTGGATTGCCAGGTCCTTCTCCTGTTTTTGCGGTGCTGGGAATTGAACCCCGGACCTCAGAGACTGCAGCACAGCGCTCTACCAACTGAGCTAAATCCCAGCCCTAGAATAAATTAGGTGACTAAAAAAGTTGTAACAAATTTTAAAAATCGAAATTATATTCTGTATCTTTTCTGATCACAACGGGATGAAACTAGAAGTCAACAACAAAAGAAACTTTACAAGTTATGCAAATACATAGAGACTGAGCATCATACATTTGAACAAGCAATGTGTTATTGAGGGAGTCAGAAGGAAAATTAGAAAATTCCTTGAAACAAATGAAAATGGAGACACAATATACCAAACCTGTGAGACGCAGCAAAAGCAGTATTAAGAGAAAATTGTATAGTAATGAGTGTCTACAATAAAAAAAAAATATTTCAAGTAGACAACCTAATGAAGCATCACAAAGACAGAAAAGCAAGAGCAAATCAAACTCAAAATTAGTAGAAGGAAATACATAATGAAGATCACAGCAGAAATAAATGAATTAAGAGTCTAAAATACAAAGATCAATTAAATGAAGAACTAACTCTTTCAAAGGATGAATAAAATTAACAAATCTTTAGGTAGATATAAAGGTGGTGGGGAGAGAGAGGGATGCAAAAGGAGATATTATACCACAGAAATACAAAGTGTCATTAGGGATCATTTTGAAAAACTATATATTAACAAATAGGAAAATCTAGAAGAAATGAGGACATTTCTGGGCACATAGGACATAATAAAATTGAACCAAGAGGATCTAAAAAGCCTGAATGGACCAATGTAATAAGTAATGAGATTGAATGAATAATAAAAAGTCTCCCAAAAGCTAGGTACAGTGGAACATGCCTGAAATCTCAGCACTAAGGAGGCAGAGGCAGGAGGATTGTGAGTTCAACATCAGTCTGGACTACACATGAGTTCCAGGTTAGCTTGAGATATATAGCAAGACTTTATCTCATAAAATAAAATAAAATAGTTTAAAAGTAAGGAGTCAAAAAGGGCCTGAAACATTTGATGCAGAAGCAAACCAACACTTATGATTGGTTTTGAGCAAATATTCTAGATGTATCTTAAATAGAGCCCACAATTTTGCCTTATACTTGCTTATTGTCTCTCCCCCCAGCGAGGGTGAGCAGCCTATGAGAAGGATATTGTGTTGCTCATTTCATTCCTGTGGCCAAAAATCCGAAAATGCCAGAACCAGATGGCTTTATTGCTGAACTTTACCAAGCTTTTAAAGGAGAACTGATGCTATTTCTTCTCAAGCTACTTTATAAAATTGAAAAGAAGGGAGCCCTTCTAAACTCACTGCTAGGCCAGTATTACTCCGTTACCAAAACCTGACAAAAACACAACAGAAAAAGAAAATTGTTGATTACTATCCCTGATGAACATAGATGCAAAACTCCTCAACAAATACTATCAAATCAAATCTGACTGGAAGTCAAAAAGATCATAGAGTATGTTCAAATTGGTTTCATTCCAATGATGCAAGAAGGATGGTTCAACATTTGCAAATCAATAAACATAATATACCACATTCACAGAATGAAGAATAAAAAGCATTTGATAAAGTTCATTATCCCTTAAATGATGTTGTTGTTGTTCTTAGGTGCTGTCGAGTCGGTATCCAACTCATAGCGACCCTCATAGGGTTTTCAATGGCTGACTGTTTTGGGATTGCCTTGGGAGTGGATTGATAAAGGCCGTAAAAAATTAGATATAGAAGGATCAGATCTCAATGTAACAAAGGCTATATATACAAACCCACAGACATCCTACTGAATGGGGAAAAACCAAAAGTATTTCCTCTAAGTTTAGGAACTTGACTAAACTGTCTATTCTTGATTCTCTTATTCAATATAGTATGAGATTTTTTAACTAGAGCAGTTAGGCCAGAGAAAAAAAAATAAAAGGCATACACATAGGAAGGGAGGAAGTCAAATTATCCCTGTTTGCAGAAGATGATTCCATACATGGAAAAGCCCAAGCACACTACCAAGACTATTAGAACTGATAAATGAATTCAGTAAAGAAGCAGGACACAAAAATCAATACACAAAACCCAGTAGCTTTTCTTCACACCAGTAGCAAAATTGCTGAGAAAGAAATCAGGAAACCAATCTCAATCACAATAGCCATACACAAAAAATTCCTAGGAATAAACTTAACTAAGGAAGTGAAAGACCTCTACAGTGGAAATGACAAAACACCAATGAAAGAAATTGAAGAAGACACTAGAAGATGGAAAGACTTCTCCTGTTCATAAATTGGAAGAATACTATTAAAATGTCCATACTACCTCCCCAAAATTTACAGTTTCAATGCAATGTCCATCAAAATACCAATGACATTCTTATAAAGAACCCCAAAAGTTTATATGGAAGCACAAAAGTCCCTGAATAGCCAAAGCAATCGTGAGCAAAAAGGGCAAAACTGGAGGCATGATAATACCTGACTTCAAGATATACTATAGAACCATAGTAACCAAAACAGCATGGTACTGACATAAAAACAGACACATAGATGCATGGAACAGAAATAAACTTATGCTTCTACACCCAAGAGATTCTCAACAAAGATGCTAAAAACATACACTGGAGAAAAGAGCCTTTTCAACAATAGTACTGGGAAAACTCGATATCCACAGGCAGAAGATGGAAAGTAGATCCCTATCTTGCCTTATACAAAATCCAGCTCAAAAAGTATTGAAGACCTAAACATGAGGCATATAACTTTGAAAACACTCGAAAAAAACAAGGAGGAAACACTTAAAGACATTGGTGCAAGCAATGATTTTCTGGATAGGACCCTAAAAGCACAGGAAACAAAAGCAAAAATAGATAAATGATTCCACAAAACCAAAAAGCTTCTGCACAACAAAGGAAACAATCAACAGAATGAAGAGACAGCTTATAGAATGGGAGAAAATACGTGTCAGGTACTCATCTGACAGAGGGTTAATATGCAGAATATATAAAGAACTCAAAAAACTTAGCAACAAAAAACCAAATGGGTGGCATGCGTCTGTAGTCTCAGCGTCTGTAGCTCAACTTGGAAGGCTGGAGTGGGAAGATCACTTAAGCCCAGGAGTTTGAGGCTAGACTGAGTAAAATAATGAGTCTCTGTCTCTAAACAAACAAAAATGAAAACAAACAAAAAAGAAATCCAATTAATAAACAAATGATCTGAATAAAGACTTCCCAAAAGAAGAAATACAAATGACAAATCCATATATGAGAAAAATAATATTATTAGCCATCAGGGAACTGCAAATTAAAACTCTAATAAGATACAATTTCACCCTAGTTAGAATGGCTACCACCAAAGAAAACCAAAAAACAAAAAACAAAAAAATAACAAATACTGCAAGGATGTGGAGAAAAGGGAGTGCTTATACACTATTGGTGGGAACGTGAATTAGTCTAGCTGCTATGGAAAACAACATGCAAGATTCTCCACCAACTACAAATAGACCTACCACATAACACAGCTGTCCCACTCTTGGGTATACATTTAAGGGAAATGAAATCACCATATAAAAGTGATCACTGCATTCTCATATTTATTGCACTGTTCACTGTATCTAAGATATGGAGTCAGCCTATGTGCCCACAGACAGATGAACAGATAAAGAAAATATGGCATACATACACTATGCAGTATTATTCAACCATAAGGAAGCATGAAGTCCTGTCATCTGCCACAACATGGTTGGAACTGGAGAACACAATGTTAAGTGAAATAAGCCTGACACAGAGAGACAGTACCATACGTGGACACTACAGAGTTGACCTGAAAGCAGAATAGTGATTGTTAGAGATTGGGAAGAGTCCTGGGGTGGTTTAACCATTACCCAATTGAGGAACCACTACTTGACAAGGTAAAACCCCTTCATTCTACTCTTTTCTCAGCTACAGAGTTTTGAAGGACGATTTTAAGTTGTAGTGTCTTGTGACAGTGACAACAGATAAATTGCTTTGTGGGTGGTCAAAACATAGCCTGGAACTCTTGTCTCTGTGCCTTACTTTTCCTAAATGCATTATGAAGTGGCGTCTGCAAGTGCTTTTCTGAAATCTTGTAGGATTAAGTTAAATGCATGCATACAGTCCTATGAGTTTTTTGGAGGAGAGGGATTTTTCTCTTTTATTATTAAAACAGATGCTACTTTACCAGCTAAATAAAAGGCTCTTTTCATATTTGATTATCTCAGGAAGAAGATACAGTTCTTCAGTCATAAAGCCCATAAAAATCTTTTTAACTATTCATGTCAAAACCACATTCTCTCATGCTCAGAGGGCAAAGCAGTCACCAAGAGTCCTCCTCTACTTTCTTCCCCAAACACAGGTACCTTACATAACCCCATGAGTCTGTGGTCATGTTAGAGTGAACAATTATTAATGAGTGCTCTTGAGTTCTAATTCTCATTCAGGAGCTTATGCTAACAGTCTCTGCAGTTCAAAAAGACTTTGTTTCAAAAGTCAATTTGGAACATGGAAAGTGAAAACTGTGTTTAAATTGTGGCCAGCTTACCTCCCCTCCCCTACATCCACAAAAATACTATTTATCCTAGAGGATACCTGAAGTCCTGAACAACAAAGGTGATAGAACTTGGTGATCAAGTTCAACACTGTGTTTATGGAAAATACTTCTAGCAAAGAAAACATACTTCCCTGCTGCCGTGAGATCAGGCACCTGCTTCCTCCAGGAGAAAGAACAGGGGTGTGTATGTGCGGGAGGACATTCAGCTTTACACTGAAGCTGGTACCTCCTTTGACCTCACTTAGTTATGCTGGGTTTGGGGGTTGAGGAGGAGGGATACGATTGTTGGTTTTTCGGTTTTGGGATGGAGATTTTGAGATAAGACGAAATAATGCTCTAAGAGATGAGAATGGAAAGGTATACTGTGTTGAATGATGCCTCCTCAAGGGATAAGTCCTTTGGAACCTGTGAGTGTGACCTAATGTAGAAAAAGGGTCTTTGTAAGTATAATTATGTTAAGGATCCCCAGATGAGATCACCCCAAATTAGGGAGGACTTGAAAGCCACCAACAAGCCTTGTAAGAGAAGACACGGGGAGAAGACCCAGAGGAGATCCCAGGACTGACAACAGAGGCAGAGGTTGGAGTTCATGGCCACAGCCTGCTCCTAGGGGTGCCATCAGTGGGAAGCTGGAAGAGGCAAGGGAGGATTCTTCCTTATAGTCTTTGCAGAGAGGATAGCCCTGTCAAAACCTTTATTTTGGACTTGCAGCATCCAGAATTGTGAAAGAATAAACATTGTTTTAACCCACTTACTTGTGGTAAGTTGTTATAGCAGGCCTAGGAAACAAACACAGAGGAGGAGCCATCAGACCCTCTCTTTCTAACCTGGTTCTCTCTCATACTCCTCTCATCTATTGATAAGAATTACCCACAAGCCTGGTGTGGTGGTACACGCCTATAATCCCAGCAATTTGGGAGGCAGAGGCAGGAGGATCGCAAGTTCAAGACCAGAGGCAGTCTGTGTAATTTAGTGAGACCCTGTCTCAAAAAAAAAAAAAAAAAAAAAGCTAAAAAAAATGGGCTGAGGGTGCAGCTCAGTGGTACAGCACTTGCAATGCATGCAAGCTCAAGGCCCTGGGTTTCAAACCCTAGTGCCTAAAAAAAAAAAAAAAAAAAAAAAGGGATTATCTACAAATCCCCAATCTGAGTGACTCTAGATCACTAAAGCACAGAATTTTTCCCCTGTAAGAGCAACTTCAGGAAATCCTGAACTGTTTGTAGGCTATTTATCTTTTCTCTATTTTATTTTAAAATCAGAGAATTGCAATCAAGCATTCTTCTAGTATTTCTTACAAAGATCAGCACGGTTTCTGAGGAGACTGGCTCTTGACCATGCAGGTGTTCTGCTATCAGCAGTCACGATCTCCTTGATATGCCCTTGACTAGGTCTCTGGGGGCCCCCTCATCTCCTTCATTTTCTTCCTACTCTCTGCCTGGGCTGGCTCCTTTGGAGGTATGTTCTACTCTACTAAACCTCAGCTTCCTCTTTAACTCTGTACTCCCTCTACCACTCCTCTGGTTTTGACTGACTTCATGCAAATGACTCCCAAGTCTCCACTTCTAATCCTGACCTCAACCTGACCTGTGTGTCCACTTCCTTCCTGATACTACCAGTTGGATTTCTCAAAGGCACCCCGAACACAGCCTGCTGCCCCAAACTCACCCTCTTCTCCCCCTCACCTCGTCATTCAGTGTTTTCCACCTTTGGTGGATGGCTTTACCAGTTACACAAACCAGAAATACAGAAATGCCATCCTTGACACCTCCCTTCTCTATCCTATTTCTAATCTGTCACCAGGTCCACTGATTCTGCCTTCTGCATGCGAAGCATCAAGTCCAGCCCTTGTTTCTACTCTGGTTCAAATTCCTGTCATCTCTCCTCTGGATCACTGTGATGGTCTTTTGTTTGTTTGATTGTTTTAAGACACAGTCTCACTATGTAGCCCAGGCTGACATCACGGACTGACCCTCAAGATCCCTATCCCCATTTTATGTCATTCTCTGTACCCCCTACTCTCTCTGTCCCAGTCACATTGACTTCTTTTGATTCCCTTCTACTTGCCATAGTCCCTTCTACCACAGTGCCTTTGCAAACACCTCCTCTACCCTCTTTGCCTAGCTGACTTCTTTTATTTATTTATTTATTTATTTATTTATTTATTTATTACAGTACTGAGGTTTTGAACCCAGGGCCTCACACATGCTTTTGCAAGTGCTCTACCACTGAACCACATTCCTTAGCCCATTTTTTACTTTTTAAATTTTGAGACAATGTCTCACTAAGTTACGCAGGTTGTCTCATTTCCTTAAGACATCACCTCCAAATACCATCACGTTGGAGGTTAGGATTTTAACATGTGAATTTAGGGGTCACAAAAATATTCAGTCTATAATATTCCTTAATCCTCTGGCCTGCCTTGCACATTCCTCCTTCTACTTAGCACTGGTCACATATGAGCCTTAGACATAGTAGGTCTGCCTTTTTGCTTTGTTAAAGGTGATTCACACTTCACTGTCATCAGTATCACGTCACAAATATCACAGTTAGTTCCTAGAAAGAGGTGACTTTGGGAGGCCTTGCTGATGCAAGGCTGGGAAAGACTGATATTCCTCCCTTTCTACTATTCTTTGGCTGATATTTTTGGAAAACAAAGGGTGACTCTTTGAGCTTTTGAGATAAATGTCTGGAGGCAGTCACATTTGGAAGCAAGATACCAAGTGGCTGAAGATAGTTTTTCTTCACTAAAACATTTCCTCTTCCCTGTTCCACAATCGGGAGAGTCATTTAGGTTAGACTTATTTAAGTTAGCAGAGTGACAAATCGTTGCTAAGAGAACTCTGACCCATTGGCACTTTCAGGAGAATGACTGTAATCAAGAAAACAGCTCTAAGTGGTAGCCTGGAGGTTGGAAAATTTGAAGTTTGATGGAAGATTTTTTTCTAATTTTATGTTTCTGAAAATTGATGTGTACATAAGACATGGGAGCATTATTTTCTCCTCAAAAAACCCTACGTTTACAATGATGTAACTATTTTGCTTTGATGGAATCCTATCCAAGTAGGACAAAGTGGTATCAGGTCTGGGATGTTTTGGGGGGCCAGCTGAGGGTCCGAGTCCACCAGGAGAGAACTGGTTTCCAGGGTGAAGTGGAGGCAAGTGAGGCCATGAAGGGAGGGTATATTAGTCAGCTGTCATCACTGTAGCAGAAAAACCAACCCAAATAAACCTGTGGGGGAAGAGGTTTATTGGGAGCTCAGTTAGTAGGTCCATAATGGTGGCAGGGCAGGCATAATGGTGGTGGTGACTGGTCCTATGTCATACTATCTCATGGCATGGTAGACCAGGAATAGAGGTAATAGCCAACTCCTGAGTTGTGCCTCAGAGAAGTCTGAGGTACTTAGGAAAAGAAAGTCCGCTTCCCCAGTCAGAGCCACTGAGTACTCTAGATGCATGTCTGCCTCCATGACTCTTCTGGGTAGGCCTGGGTATAAAGCCACCGGCCTGAATGAGGCTATACTTTTGAGACACCCACCCACAACTCCTGCCTTTCACTTGAAGTCTCTCTGGGGGCAGGTGACTCCCTCCGGCTCCAACTTCTTATATGAGTTTACAATCTGAAGTTGTTCGTCAACTACTTTTTTCAGTTCCCTCTTCCAAACTTAGTAGGCTGTCACCATGGAAATGGGTATTTCTACTTGTGGACCACCCCTCCCTTTGAAACCTCATCTCTTCCGTCTTTTGATTATGATTGATGAGGGGTTGTGAACAATTGAGATTTATATCCATAGAATATGTATAAAGGACCTGGATTTAGACTCTTAGGGATGGTACAGCCATTTTTCTGAATCCATTAAGTCTTCATTTGCCATAAGAAGATACTTGCCCCCTTCTGGAAAGGAGGGGGTAAATTCTCCATTTCAAGATACTAGATAGATAGTTTTCCAAATATGAGAAAGTAAAATTATCACTTCCAATCTGCCTCCTCTTCACTTTTTTCATTCTGAAGAATAGAACCAAAAGCCAGTTCAAGCCCCTTTCACACTGGTGCACAGAATGCAGCAGCCCAGGGGAGGGGTTTGTACCAGGGCTTTAAACTCATGGAAAATTGGCACCAGGTTCAGGTGTAAATTCAATATATTAAAAGTTAGAGCGTCTGGGCTCAGTTCAGCTTTAGGTTTAAATCCTACATGTAGATAGCAGGGCTTTAAATGGAATCCAGATATTGTTCTGGTTCAAGCATTTAAAAAACGTTTTCTGAACCTGAACCCAAAACTAAACCCAAAGTCAGTGAAAAATCTGGTTCAAGTTCAGCTTTCAATTTTTTTTTTATATCATTGGCTATTTTAAAAATGAGAAGAAAATTGAAAAAAATCTTTATTCATCTATCCACACACAGGAGCTAAATTTTAAGCCTGAACCCAAATGGAACCCAAACCCTTAAGTTTTAATATAATGAACTTGTACGTGAACCCAAATTTGCATGGGTTTGAAGCCCTGGTTTGTACTCAGGATTTCCTGCCCACTAAGCAATAATCAAGGCCTGCAGCCATACCTTGGTGGTGTCTGATCCCATCAGATCTCAGAAGCTAAGCAGGGTCAGGCCTGCTTAGTACGTGGATGGGAGACCGCCTGGGAATACCAGGTGCTATAGGCTTGGGAGAAGGACCCGGCAACCCACTCCCAAAAATCAATCCTCCATTGAAAACCCTATGGATAGCAGAGAAGCACTGACAATAGTGCTTCATCTATTGGACATAGGGTTGCTAAGAGTCAGACACCAACTAGATGGCACCTAACAAGAAGAAGCAGCAGTGATCTAGAGCCCAGCAGGGTGTATGCAGTGTCCTTCTGCACCCTTCTTGTTTCTAACAATTTCTGAAATACTCGTAATGATTTGGCCCTTTGGCCAGGGTGGATAATGAAGAAAATGGAGAGGAAGTGAGAGGAAACCAGGCGGGAAGAGAACTAGTACTAGAGGACGAGTAGTCATTTGGACAGAGTCTGAGTGCAGTGGAAAGGAAGAACGTAGCAGGTGGCTAGAGAGATGTGGAGCCCACAGACAGAGGACCCACTGTGGTAGAGGTGCAGAAGTTCGACTTTGTAAGGAGCCCTTTGCAGATGGCTTCTGCAGATGACCCATGGCGTAGCCTATGTGAAGCATGCCAAGTGTCTGGTGGTTTCTCCTGCAGCACAGTCAAGGTCCAGGCCATTTTACTAAGTGCTGAGCGCCCAGGTGCCTGTACATGAGCTGGTTGTAGCTGGATGATCATCCTAGGCATTTAAGAGGTCTCTGGTGCTGGGACTGGTCAGAAAAGTCCCACTAGCAACAGCAAGACACCTGCTTTTCCTTATTATTTAAAATGATTTATCACATTTTCCTCCTCTTTGGTGTAATAAAATGTTTTTTTTTTATGTAGAAAGTTCTTTCTGTTATAGACGTCTGTTTCATAACTTAGAACCTTGATGCATATTATTAAATGAAATATTACCTCCATTCAATAAAATGTCTAGGTCTCAGAAGCCCGATCACTTTTCAGTAACATGTGCCAGTAAACAGTTCATGTTTATTGAGCTTTGATTATAAATGAGGTTCAGCAATATAGAATGCAGGTGATTCAAAAGCGATGAGGAGAAACTGCTAGATACATTCAGGGACCAGGGCACTGAGCTATGTACATCTCCGAGTCAAGGTCAAAGTATAATTTTAGTTGTGATTCAGCCCACTGACCAGAGAAGAAGTGCTGAACTGCAGCCATGCACAAACACACAAATCGCTTAGCTTTGTCTACATGAAAGTCTGTGCAGCTGGGCACATTCATAGCCTTGAATCTCCTACTATTCATATTTTCTGCGTGCGTGTGTGTGTGTGTGTGTGTGTGTGTGTACTAGGCCTGAACTTGGGGCCTTACACATACTTTGCAAGTGCTCTGCCACTAAGCTGTACCCACAGCCCATTTTTAACTTTTTACCTTGACACAAGGTCTCACTAAGTCGTGCAGGTTGTCTCTGGTCTCAAACCTGCCATCCTCCTGCCTCTGCCTCCTGAGTCACTGGGGCTACAGGTGTGCACCATCACACGTGGCCTCTTCCAACTGTTTTTGACACATTCCAAATTAATGTGGATACGACACAGAAATGGGAGTCACAAAGTTTTATTTGCTATTGTACCATTTCTATACAGCCATTTTGGAT
>VMDO01028868.1:0-23335 GCA_007922755.1 Pedetes capensis
TGAAGCTGAAGAAAATTAGAACAAGTATACGAGAGCCACAGTATGACCTTGAGTATATCCCACCTGAGTTCAGAGACCACCTCAAAAATAGGTTTAATGCATTAGACACAAATGATAGAAGACCAGGAGAGTTCTGGCATGACATAAAAGATATCATTCAAGAAGGAAGCAAAAAGTTCTTAAAAAGACAAGAAAAAAAGAAAAGACCAAATTACATGACAAAAGAGACAGGAGAACTTGCTCTTGAACGTTGAGCAGCCAAAGTAAAAGGAAGGCATGATGAAGTTAAGGAACTAAACAGAAGATTTCAGAAGGCAGCTCGAGAGACAAAAACAAATATTATAATGACATGTGCAAGGAGCTGGAGGCAGAAAACCAAAAGGGAAGAACGCACTCTGTGTTTCTCAAGCTTAAGGAAGTGAAGAAAAAATTCAAGCCTCCAGTGGCAATACTGAAAGATTCTACAAGGAAAATATTAAATGATGCAGGAAACATCAAAAGAAGATGGGAAGAATACACAGAGTCATTATACAAGGAAGAATTGGTAGATGACCAACCATTCCAAGAGGTTGCATATGAAGAGGAACCAATGGTGTTGAAGGATGAAGTGGAAGCTGCCTTGAAAGAACTGGCAAAACACAAGGCTCCAGGAATTGATGGGATACCAATAGAGATGTTTCAACAAACAGATGCAGCACTGGAGGTGTTAACATGTTTATGTCAACAGATTTGGAAAACAGCTACTTGGCCAACTGACTGGAAGAGATCCAAGAGATCCATATTTGTGCCTACTCCCAAAAAAGGGTATCCAACTGAATGTGCAAACTATCAGACAATATCATTAATATCACACACCAGCAAAATTACACTAAAGATCATTCAGAAGCGACTGCAGCAGTATATAGACAGGGAATTACCGGAAAATCAAGCGGGATTCAGAAGAGGGCGGGGAACCAGAGACATCATTGCAGATGTCAGGTGGATATTAGCTGAAAGCAGAGAATATCAGAAAGATGTCTATCTATGTTTTATTGACTATGCAAAAGCATTTGATTGTGTGGATCATAACAAATTATGGATAACACTTCGGAAAATGGGAATACCAGAACACCTAATTGTGCTCATGAGAAATCTGTACATGAACCAGGAGGCAGTTCAAATAGAACAAGGAAACACTGAGTGGTTTAAAGTTGAGAAATGCATGCATCAGGGCTATATACTTTCACCCTATCTCTTCAATTTATACACTGAGCAAATAATCTGAGAAGCTTGACTTTATGAGGAAGAACGTGGCATCAAGATTGGAGGAAGACTCATTAACAACCTGCGTTATGCAGATGACACAACTCTGCTTGCTGAAAGTGAAGAGGATTTAAAACATTTACTGATGAAGATCAAAGATCATAGCCTTCAATATGGGTTATGATTAAACATCAACAAAACAAAGGTCCTTATGACTGGGTCAGCACGCAACTTCTCAGTAAATGGAGAAAAGATTGAGATTGTCCAAGATTTTACTTTGCTTGGCTCTATAATGAACACCTGTGGAAGCAGCAGTCAAGAAATCAAAAGACGCATTGCTCTAGGAAAAGCTCTAGGAAAGGCAAAAGATCTCTTCAGAGTATTGAAAAGCAAAGATGTCACATTGAAGACGAAGGTGCGTCTGACTCATGCCATGGTATTTTCAGTGGCATCTTATGGTTGTGAAAGCTGGACATTGAACAAGAGAGACAGAAAAAGAATTGATGCTTTTGAATTGTGGTGCTGGAGACGTCTATTGAATATACCATGGATTGCCAAAAGAACCAACAAATCTGTCCTAGAAGAAGTGCAACCAGAGTGCTCCCTGGAAGCAAGAATGACCAGACTGCGTCTTACATATTTCAGACATGTAGTCAGGAGAGATCAATACCTGGAGAAGGACATCATGTTTGGGAGAGTGGTAGGTCAACACAAAAGAGGAAAACCCTCTATCAGATGGATTGACATAGTGTCTGCAACAATGGGCTTAAACATAAGTAAGATTGTGTGCCTGGAACAGAATCGAGAAGTGTTTCGATCTGCTGTACATAGGGTCGCTCTAACAACAACAACAACTTCTTATAACAAATGGCATCTATCCTCGTTTCAATATTGCCAAAGTGAGGCAGGATAAGAAAGACAGGAAAGGTAAGGGGACATGGGAAGGGAAAAGAGCCATCACCCTCAGATCTGGTTTAAATCTCTCTGCCTGAGAGTCAAGAATTTCAATACAACTAATGAGAAACCCAGCTAGTGAGATACTTGAGAGATATTTCAAATGAAAATGTTAAAATAGCAATAAGTCATGCCTAGGGTCAAAAGGTATGTGAACTTTGAGTTTAACCTTACTTCTTCCTTTGTTATCCTGTGTGTCTTGGAGAATCTCACAAACAAGACTATGGGCCATGTTTGCAGTCAACATATGCTTGAGACAACTTCCTCGTGTTTTTTTTTTTTTTTTGGGGGGGGGGTACTGGTGGGTTGAACCCATGGGCTCACATATACTTTGCAAGTTCTCTACCACTCACATGCACCCACAGCCCATCTTTTAATATTTTATTTTGAGTCTAGGTCTCTCTAAGTTCCTCAGGCTGCCTCTGGCCCCAAACTCAAGGTCTCCCTGCCTCTGCCTCCCAAGTTGCTGGGATTGCAAGTGTGAGCCACTGAACCCAGCTGAGTGACTCTTATCTGTAAACCCATACAATGCACCTCCTGGACCACCCTCTAGTCTCATTTTACTAAAGGCAAGTTCCTTAGGCAGAAAGTATACCAAAACACTTCTACTAAATCTTTTAAACCCTAAACTGTGGAACTTCTTCTTTTAACCTTTTTGGCCTAGTTTTTGTCTAAGTGGCACTTCCCTCTCATCCCTAAACCTTAACAACGTATCTTGTAAAGACATCTTACAATTTCATTTACAAAAGAGGAAATTCTTCAAGATAAGACTTGGTAAACCAGCTCATTGGCATTTGCTCTTTGGCCACAACATCATGTATATAGCTATTGTTCACACATTTAAATGCAACTCTCTCTCTCTCAAGAAGCCCACATCCATGTCTTAGATGTGTATTATGATTCTTTGCTTAAGTGACTCTTTCTTTCTAGAGAAGCCCATTGTCTGTCTCGTGTACTCTTATTCTCTTCTTAAACATCTCTTTATTTTCTCTCTAAATGTCCATTCTTAAATCTAAAGTATGTACTTTCTCTTATCTGTAATTAATTAATAAACTTACTTTGTTTCACTGTGACTCATTCCATTTTTTGTTTGTTTGTTTTTTGTTTTGGCTTTTTGAGACAAGGTTTCACTGTGTAGGCCAGATTTTCCTGGAAATCGCTATGTAGACCAGGCTGGCCTTGAACTTGCGTCAGTCCTCCTGCCTCTGCCTTCAGAGTGCTGGGATTACAGGAACGCGCCACCATACCCAACTTCTCAAATTCTTTTCTTGGATGGTGCCAAAGACGCAGCCCCACCTGAGTAAAGTTCCCCTAGGATGGCGTGATCCCTCGGGCTACAGGCAGCAGCTCTGGGCTGCAACCTGCCCGCCCCCGCCGCTGGCAGAAGAGTCTTCACAGCATTCTACCCCTTGCTTGTCGGACAGTGGCACTGTGGGTCACGACTCGCCGCTGGCCCTCTGTCCAGTGTTCAGGGTAAGGACAGAACTGCCCAGCGCCTCACTCCTGCCTCCCCGGACATGCAGGGGCTGGCACGCCAGCAGCACATCTCATCCTCACACCCCGCCGCACCTCCAGGCGCCCCCAGGGGGTGTGGCTGGATGCCGTCCTCGCCCGCGGGCAGTATAGCCCTGTGGTCCCCCTGCCTGGCCCTGCCTGGGGCGCCCACCCTGCCCCTCACCTGATGTAGGGGAGAAAGGGGTTGACGTGCCCGGAGAGGACGGCCACCACGTAGGAGATGATGAAGGCGGCGGACGACCAGGTCACCAGGAGGAAGGGGACGAAGGCCATGCCCTTCAGGAAGCACAGCATCGCGGCTCGGCCGCGCAGGGGGCTCGCTCGGGCTGCCTCGGGCGGCGGCCACCGCTCGCAGAGCCGCGCGCGGCCGGGCAGGCCCAGCCCCGGGGGGCGGGGAAGCGCGGAGAGCGGAGCCGGGCGGCGGGCGGAGGGGCGGCCGGGCCGAGTGGGTGGGGCGCGGGCGGCCCGGGCTTGTTGCGAAACGGTGAAGTCACAAAGCGGCCACCGGGCCGGCGACTCGGGGCGCGCGGCGAGACCGATCGGAGCTTTCGCTTCTGGACTGGTCGGCGGCAGGCGGGGGCGCGGCGGGTGCTGGCCCGCGAGTCCGGAGAACTGGATTCACTCTTCCCGGCCCCTCCTTCCCTCGGGGTTTCCGGGTCCCTGGGCCTCGCACCCGCGCCCTGAAGGCCACCCCTCCCGACTCCCACTGCAGTCAAGCCACTGGGGACAGGGTGACCACCGGGTGGTGACGCCCATCCTGGTCTGTTGCGCCGCTGCAAAGGTCCGGGCAGAGGTGTCCGGCGATGTTCGCCAGGCCCCAGCGCACGGATGGGACACCCACCTGGGTGGTGTGCACCTGACAACCCGGCCCGTGTGGGGGCGAGTGACAGGTGGGGGGGGGGGTGTCCTAGCCCTAGCCCAGCCTGGGAAGCCCTGCGTGCTGCTCAGAAACTCTACTCCTCTCCAGGGCGGCCTGAAGTGTTTGTTTCCCAGAAGTAAGAGGTTCCAGATTTGGAACCTTGACCATACGCCTTGATGATACACCGCAGACCCTGCAAAATGGAATTGTGACCGGGAGGCACTTGCTAGCACAGTGATTTTAAAATGTAGTTTAGGAAATCTAAGTCCCATAAAGGTTGTTGGGTCACAGGTGACCAACCAAACCTAGGTTCAGTCACATAGACATTTCTTGGGGAATAGACTACAAAGATTAAGTAGCACCATAAGAACAAGGAGGGTGATCTATCAACTAACAAAATTATGTGGAATGGGATAAAAAATAAAATACAGACATGCACAGAGCTGGGGACTGTGACTAGGGCTCAGATGAAGGACCAGGGACGTCATTTTATTTATTTTTATTTTTTCCTGTGTTGGCATGGAATGCAGCCCTGTATCACTAGGCTATATCCCCAGCCTCTGAGGGAGGTCTTATGGTAGATGACATCAGAGTTTTCAAGAAGAAATAATAATTATTTTTTTTTTTAGTGGCACTGGGGATGAATCCAGGACCTCAAGAATACTAGAGAAGTGCTCTAGCACTAAACTACACCCCCAACCCCAGAAGGAAATAATTATTAACTAAAGTAAAGTGAGAGGCATTCTCAGCCAAGGAAATAACAGGGGTTATTGAAACTACTTGTTTCCCTGAGACTGAAAAAACACCTAGCCTGCAGCCATACAGTGAAATCCAATCTCGTCAGGTCTCTGAAGCTAGGCAGGGTCAGGCCTGGTCAGTACTTGGATGGGAGACCCCGTGGGAAAACCAGGTGCTGGAGGCTTGGGAGACGGACCCGGCAACCCACTCCCAAAAAACAAGCAGCCATTGAAAACTCTATGAATAGCAGCGAAGCACAACAATAGTGTTTCACCTGTTGTACATAGGGTCTAGGTGGACACTGACTCGAGGGTACCTAACAACAACAACAACAACAACAAAGCACCTAAATATGTATGAGGCAAGGAATGGAGCCAGCGCAGAGACGCCAGCTTACTACAGCCAGGGAAGAAACTTGGGTTTTTGTTTTTGTTTTGTATAGTGGGAGGTGGTGAGGAAAATAGAGGAACACAGGCAGATTTGTATATCAGGAGATGTGGCTGTACAGTGAGTGCTGACCATAGTGACAATACTGTTTTGTTGTTCAAAATGGATACACATATATGTACTATACATTTATTTATTTGTTTGTTTGTTTGTTTTTGCAGTGCTGGGGGGTTGAACCTAGGGCCTCATGCATGTTTTGCACGTGCTATCTGTACCATTGAGCTGCATCCTTTTTTATTTTTTATGTTGAGGCAGTGTCTCACTAGGTTACAGAGGCTGCCTCTTGCCTTGAACTTGCCATCCTTCTGCCTCTGTCTCCTGGCTCCCTGGGATAATAGGCATGTGCCACCACACTCAACTTAATGAACATTTGTTGAGTGTATTTGCTTCAGCAGTTGCCTTCTTGAGGAAGTCTTCCCTACCATCCCCTACTCAGGTGGGGCCAGGTCCTTGGCTCCATTGCAGAAAAGAATTTCAGGACAAGTCAGAGTCAAACGAAGTTAATGGGTTCATTAACTAGAGGTAAGAAAAAGTACATGCTTTAGATTTTTTTTTTCTTATTGCAGTACTGGTGAGTTGAACCCAGCCTCACACACATCCTTTGCAAGTGCTCTACCACTGAGCTCCCAGACCATTTTTAATTTTTTTTGTTGTTGATGTTTTTAAGACAGGGTCTTGCTAAGTTTCCAAGGCTGCCTGTGGCCTAGAACTTTCAATCCTCCTGCTTCTACTTCCCTAGTCATTGGGATTACAGGTGTGTGCCCACCGTGCCTGACTCATTGTTTGGATTTAAGCATGAGCATTCAGAGAGAAAAAAGATGCTTAAGAAAAGAATAATCATACATGTTCAAGACATGGACATGGATTTCTCCAGAGAGAGAGAAGGAGAGAGAGAGAGAGAGAACAAGAGCAAGTGAAAGAATGGCTGAAGCAAAAAAATCATAGTACATGTCCAAGACATGGATATAGGTTTCTCAAGAGAGAGAGAGAGAAGAGCTTAAGAGCAGGATCATAGTATATCTCCAAGACATGGATATAGGCTAATTAAGAGAAAGAAGAGAGCTTTTGAGTAGTTTAACAGTATGTATATGTGTGTGTGTGTGTGTGTGTGTGTGTATGTGTGTGTGTGTGTGTGATATTATTACTTTTAAAGTTATATTGTGAGAGTAGGCCGTGTGTGATATTATTACTTTTAAAGTTATATTGTGAGAGTAGGCCTAAGATCACTTTAAAATCACTGGTTCCTTGAAAACCAGCTCTCAACAAAAGCTGATAAGAGTAGCTGTGTCACAAGATGGCTGTGCCTGCCGAAGGGCTGGATTAAGAAATAGGTGGTGTCACAAGATAACCTTGTAAAGGGTCAAAATTGGGGAATTCCTTTAATGGGCTGAGCTCTGGAAAATGGAAACTTACATTGCACTCCCCCACCCCTTAAACTGCACTATAAAGCCCAAACTGACCAGACCTGAGCTACTGTTCCCTCCAAGTCCACTCCCAGGGCTAGGGGCAGCCAACTGGCCAGTCTATTAAAGCTCCCTTCTGCTCCTGATCCATTTGTGTCTTGGAGTATTTTTCTGGGGTTGAGCTGGTACGTACAACATCTGCATGTTCCATCTGATAAATTCCTCATGTATAGTCACCTTTTACATTGGTGAAAAAATGTATTTGCAATGAAAAGGTTATTGATCTAACAAAATTCTATCATGTGACCTCCAGCATCATTCAGTCACCAAGGCAATATTTTTCAACTACTGAGCCTTCTTCTTTGTTTACAACTTTTGCATTCCAGTCACTAGTAATTACCAGTACATCCTGATTGCATGTTCAATCTATTTCAGGTTGAAGAAGCTGGTAAACATTTTCCCTATCTTCATTTGTGGCCTTAGTGGTAGGTGCATAAATTTGAATATTAGTCATATTAACTGGCCTTCCTTGTGGGTATGTATATATTATTCTATCACTGACAGCATTATACTGCAGGAAAGATCTTGAGATGTCTTTTTTGATGATGAGTGCAACCTCATTTCTCTTTAAACTGCCATTCCCAGTATAGTAAACCATATAATTATCTTATTCAAAATGGCCCATGCCAGTCCATTTTAATTCACTGATGCCTAGAATGTTAATATTCAGGTGTTCCATTTCCCTTTTGATGATTTTCCTTTTGATGAATTTTCCTAGATTCATACTACATACATTCCATATTCCAATTATTAATGTATGCTTACAGTTGTTCCTTCTCATTTTGAGTTGTACCACATCAGCAAATGGAGGTCCCTGGGGCTTTACTCCATTCCTCCCATTAAGGTTGACTCTACTTTGAGGAAACAACTCTTCCCCAGTCATATTCTGAGCACCTTCCAACTTGGGGTGCTCATTTTCCAGCACTCTATCTGACAGTGTTTCTCTGCTATTCATAGGGTTTTCAAAGGTTAATTGTATCAGAAATGGGTTAGCAGGTCCTTCTCCCTAGTCAGTCTTAGTCTGGAAGCTCAGGTGAATCCTGTCCACATGGGTGACCTTGGTGATATCTGTAATACTGGTAGCATAGCTTTCAGCATCATAGCAACATTGCTAGCCCCCAAATTATGGCAAACTGATAGACATGTAGGAACATTCAACATAAGAAATAAGAAATAAACATAAGAAATAAACACAGGGAATGGTCTATGGGAGGTTTGTGTTTTGTTGTTTTTTGTAGTAATGAAGATTGAACCCAGTGCCTTGCTTATGCTAGGCTTACATGGCCCCATTGAGCTACACCCCCAACACTCTTTTGTTTTTGTATTTTGAGACAAGGTCTCACTCAGGTGCCCAGGCAGGTCTTGAACTTTCCATCCTCCTGCTTCTGCCTCCTGAGCAGCTGGAATTACACACATGGGCTATCACACCCCACTCTGTAAAAGGATATATCAACAGTGGTCATCTAGAATTATAGGGCCTGTTAAGTAGGTTAGCTTAGATATTAATAGGCAAAATAGAGGAAGAAGGGAATTCTGACTGGCTTCTGCATTCAACCATAATAGATGAAGCCATTTGTCAGACAAATCTCTAAGGATGTTGGAAGGATGTTATTCAAAGGTGTTCCACACCCTAATCCAAGGTGAATAGCTGCCTGAGCACAAACAAAGGCAGACTATTACAAGACATCCACCTAAGGGCCCATACTTCTGAAAGTACCAGCAAGTCTATCAAGTTTATCAAATATCTGCCCTAAGCCACAACAAAAGAGATTTTTGTTGTTGTTGTATGTGGTACTGGGGGACTGAACCCAGGGCCACACACATATTTTGCAAGCACTCTGCCACTTAGCTGCACCCCCAGCCCTTTTATATTTTTTAAATTGAGATAGGGGCATGCTACATTATGCATGCTGCTTCTGGCCTCAAACCTATGATCCCCCTGCATCTGCCTCCTGAGTCACTGGGATTACAGGTGCACATCACCCAGCCTGGCTAACAAAAGGGGTTTCCTAGATGGAGCTTGAGTTCTTGCCTCAAGGCTCACATCTTGACTTCACATTGGGTGTGCCCTAGTTTGAAAAGAACTCGAGGGAACAGACATGCTCTCTTCCTTTTCCTCTCTTTTCCCCTCTCTTCTGCTCCTCTGCTTCTTTCCTCCTTTCTGGTGGCCACATGTATGCCTCCCCTTCTCAGGGGCAGCTCTAAGCAAGCCACCCCTTCTCTCAGGCCCACCATCTTCTCTGCCTATACAAGGCACTTCTCCTAGAAGTCTGCTAAACTCTTCCATTCTCTCTGGTTTTACCTTCATCACGAATAGAAATATCTTTATGCAAGTTCACCCAGAGAACCAAGGTTTATCCAAGTTCCTTTCCAGGTTATTTATTGTTAGATATCATTGAGTTGCTGATGACACTAGCAACCCTCATAGTTTTCCATGGCTGATTGTTTTGAGAGTGGGCTGCCATGTCCTCCCATTTTTTGCAATTCTGGAAATCAAATCTAGGGCCTAAGAGAGCACAGAGCAGCACTCTAACCAACTGAGCCAAACCATAGCCCTTCCAGGTTACTTAAGCTTCTCCAGATGCCTCAGTTTTCTTAAGCATGCCTTTTTTTCTCCCTGAATGTCTGTGCAAAAATCTAAACCATGTACTATCTCTTATCCCTAAGTAATAAATTCACTAATTTTGTTTCACTATGACTCATCCTGAAATTCTTTTCTGGAACAGAGCCAAGGACTGGGCCTCACCTAGGTAGAGATCCTTCAGTGGGGGCACTTTAGGCTACAGGCCACAGCCCTGGGCTACATCCCCCCAGAGCCACTGACAGTATATGTTTAATGAAGCAATCATCAGAGCCAGGCATGGTGGTGCATGCCTGCAATCCCAGGACTGAAGCTGGAAGATCAGGAGTTTAAGGCCAGCCTGGACTACACAGCAAAACTCTGAAAAATAAACAAGCAAACAGAAACAATGAACAAACTCCATATATATTGTAAGCTCCACTCTCCCTTTTGAGATGGGGAAGAACCTTAAAACGCACTCTTGGGGACAAGTACTGACTAGAATTTCCTCCTTGTACTCTGACTCCTGGCAATGGGCCACTGTCACATGGGGATGTCAAGACTGAGACCAGGCCAAGCAGAGTTGGCAGTCATCGTGTGAATGGCTTACTCCCTGCCTGCACACATCCTTGTGTGTGTCTTTTCAGCTGTGAATGGATTCTCGACCCTGTTTCCAGATATGGAAGGAAGTCAGTCCTTTGTATACAAAGTCAGGAAATTTTCAACATGTTCTCATGTGTTTTTGGATAAAACAGAGTTTGCACAGTGAATTTGACTCCTCTGGATGCTAAGCTATCCTCATTTGTTTTATAAAAGACATACAGTGTTCCTTTAGTTTTAGACTGTTCCTCTGGCAAACTCCTGTTCTTTCTTCAGGCCATTCTAAAATGTACACTGAAGGGGAGGCATATCTTTCTGCTTCGTTTACCACTGTATTCCTAGGAATGGAACAATGCTTGACAGAGGTGCTTAATGAACATTTGTTGAGTGTATTTGCTTCAGTAATGGCTTTCTTTGGGAAGTCTTCCCTACCAACATCTGAACTTTGTGCCACTTCTCTGCATCCTGGGGCTACTTCTATTACATATTTCACAATGTTAAACATGTCACCCTACCAATCAGACTCCAAGCTCTGTAAGCAGGAAATGACTCTCTATGTTTCTATTTCCAGTGCCAAGAACTAGCACCAAATAAGTGGTTAGTAAATATTTATTGAAAAAAAATATGTGTAGATAAATGCTTGGTACTAGGTTAATCCTATTACCTAGAGAATCTGGTCTTATACATTTGTACATACCTTTGCATATTAGCATCTCATAAGAGGCACTATTAATCCCATGGCACTCAGTACAGAAATCAGAAAGAAGCAGCAAAGGTTTAGAAATCTCTATCACTCAAAGAGAGAGAGCACTGGAGCCCTCTGTGGGAATGATACCTAACTGTTGTAACCTAATGTTGTTGTTATTGTTAGGTGCCATTGAGTCGTGTCTGACTCATAGGGACCCTCATAGGGTTTTCAATGGCTGTTTTGGAATTGCCTCAGGAGTGGATTGCCACGTCCTCCGCCCATTTTTGCTAGCTGGGAATTAAACTCATGACCTCAGAGACTGCAGAGTGGTGCTCTACCAACTGAGCTAAATCCCAGCCTTGTAACCTGATAGTTATAATTTATTGCAGGTTTGGGCAATGGCATCGGATACTCATTCAGTTTCATAATAATTTCTGGCAATTGCATTTTTTAAAGCTACCAGAGATGAAGAAATAAGAGCACTTTTGAGAAATTTGGGAGTTTCCATTATGACAATAAGTGTGAGAATTTCTTGTAAGTTTTAAGGGGTCAGTTTTTTTTCCATCCTTCCCCTTGTACAGTTTCTAAATTAACTCACAAATATAGGAACTCATATGATCTGACTTTCTCAGTCTAGCTAACCTCAAATCTTAATTGACTTCAACAGTCCTACACAGAGTTCTCTTATTC
This sequence comes from Pedetes capensis, assembly GCA_007922755.1. Lineage (NCBI taxonomy): Eukaryota > Metazoa > Chordata > Mammalia > Rodentia > Pedetidae > Pedetes > Pedetes capensis. The sequence goes on from VMDO01028868.1 coordinate 11,757, forward strand.
AGTGCAACTAGTGCTTTAGTTGTCATTGACTATGCAAATACTGAGGTATGATGTTGTCATTTGCAAAGGTTTAGATATACAGCTGTTTGAGGTCTCTGCAGAATACCTAGGTGAAGTCACCCGCTAGACAGTTGGAAATTGACTTAGTAAGTCACAAGGACAGAGAGGGACGTACACCATTAGAACCGGATTTACTTCTCCATGTAGTAAAGATATTACAGAAAAGGAGGAAAGGGTTTTGTTCCATATTAATCTTTTGATAGTCTGAAATGAATCAGAAAAATGTGAAAAGGGCTGGGAAAATGACTGAAACATTAGTCAGCAGGCAATTGTTTGCCTCCTCTACCCAATATGAAAAGCAACTTTTTAAAGCGAGAAACTTCTTTCTTAATTCTTTTACAGGGAGGGATTTCTTTAATAATTTATTTTACTTGGTGATTAATGTTTTATTGAAGAGCCAACTATACAGGATTCAAGATCAGTTCTTTCAAAAAAAAAATCATTGATTGCTGGATGCAGTGGCTTACTCCTATAATCCCAGCACAGGGGAGGCTGAGGCAGGAGAATTACCAGTTCAAAGCCAGTTTGGGGTATTTACTAAGTTCAAGGCCAGCCTGGGCTACATAGCAACACCCTATCTCAAAAGAAAAAAAAAGAGATTAAGGATTTACAATTTGTCCGGCATTGTGTTTTGCGATTAAGGTTATACAAAGAGAACACTCAGTGCCTGAAATCAAGAGACACAGTGTTCAAAAGAATTTACTTTGTCTAAGGGATGAAAGGGGCTGGGATTTAGCTCAGTGGGTAGAGCACTGCGCTGCAGTCTCTGAGGCTCCGAGTTCAATTCCCAGCACCGCAAAAATGGGAGAAGGGCCTGGCAATCCACTCCCAAGGCAATCCCGAAGCACTCAGCCATTGAAAACCCTATGAGGGTCGCTATGAGTCGGATACCGACTCGACGGCACCTAACAACAACAACAACAAGGGATGAAAAGTAGTCCAACATGACTGGGACTCATGCAGACAAGGCTAGGAGGGTTGCTGGTGAGTTCTTTGTAAAGGGCCTTGTATAATATGCTGAGGAGATTGGATTTGACTATGAAAGCAGCAATAAGAGTTAAGTAGGATGAGATCATTATTAGATAATTCCAGCATCCCATGAAGAACTGGGCTGGGATTTAGCTCAGTTGGTAGAGCGCTGCTCTGTAGTCTCTGAGGTCCCAGGTTCAATTCCCAGCACTACAAAAATGGGAGGACATGGCAATCCACTCCCAAGGCAATCCTGAAACAGCCATTGAAAACCCTATGAAGGTCGCTATGAGTCATACATGACTCTACAGCACCTAACAACAACAACATCATGAAGAACTAAACTGGAGCATTGGGGATTAATGTTACTAGGAAATGCTAAAGACCTAACCTAAGGCAGTGGATTGTAGATGGAGAAAAAGGATTTGATAGCAGATTGGCTAAGTGGGGTTAGAGGAATAGAAGGGTTGAGGAGGTGGAGTTTGTCTCTAGCTTCAGAGGCTCAGTGAATATTGATCATTAATTGAGCCAGAGAATAGAAGTATGGAGGGCTATGAATTTGATCTTATACATACAACAGTTTGAGGTCTTTGTATAATACCTAGGTGAAGACAACTGTTTGGTAATTGGAAATCCTCTTGAGAGGCACCAGTGGAGAGGAGGAGGTACACCATTACAATGGATCAAAACCCAGAGGAACAAATACTGCAGTGAAAGCAAGCACAACGAAAGAAGGAAGATTGGTTTGGACACATAAGCAGTCGCTGACAATGTTTATTATAGTAATTTCAGGAGAGTGGTACCAAGAGAAGGTGGATGGCACTGAACCAAAAAGTGAAGGTGGTAGGTTCAGATTTCTGTTCCAAGACGATAGGTAGCAAAAATACAAAAAGACTAAATAGAGAAATACATTTGTGTGTTAGGACAGAATCCTGAGGGAGAATTTGAAGACTTACTGGAAGAAGGAAGTAATGAAGCAAGGGCATAGAGGAGAAGGACAAGGTGGAAGGAAGGAGAAAACCAAAAATGTATTTACTTTTCAGGAATTCCTCAAGTTTACTAATCTCAGCCATGTAATTTCTGTGCCTGTGGTTCGAATAGACATGTCATTCAGGGGTCTTTCCATTCTGGTCACCTTTAATGAGTGAAATCCTGAAGTGAGGTAGGATAGAAAGGCAGAGAACATTAGCTGGGCGTGGTGGCGCACGTCTGTAATCCCAGCGGTTTGGGAGGCGGAGCCAGGAGGATTGCAAGTTTGAGACCAGAGGAAGTCTATGTAACTTAGCAAGACCCTGTCTCAGGAAGTAAGGAAAAAAAATAAAAGGGCTGGGGGTGCAGCTCAGTGGTCCAGCACTTGCAGAGCATGCAAGCGTGAGGCCCTGGGATCAACCCCCAGTACCACAAAAAAAAAAAAAAAAAAAAAAAAAAAAAAAAAAAAAAAAAAAAAAAAAAAAAAAAAAAAAAAAGGCAGAGAACATTAAGGGGATGTTAAAAAAGCACAGGAGCCCATCATTCCTCTGGGTCAGGTTTAAGTATCTCGCTGGCTGAGAGTCAACAATTTTGATACAACTAATGAAAATCATTGTGGAGACTGCCTATATAAAGACAATGGTCCCTTTTCTGAGAGATATCTCAAACAGGAGTGTTAAAACAAGATTATGAACCATGCTTACCGTCAAAACATATGCCATGACCTCCTCATCTATTTATGAGAGGAATTCCTGCTGGGGAAGTAGCTCAGTGGTGGAGCACTTGCTTACCATGTGCAAGGGCCTGGGTTCAATCCCAGCACTGCAAAAAATTCTCTTGACCTTTTTTGACTTATGTTTTTATCTTATCAGCACTCCTTCCTTATATGTAAACCTGTACAATGTACCTCATAAACCACCTTATAATCTCATTTATGAAAGAAAAACCCTTTAGATAGAAAGTATAACAAAACATTTTTACTTAACCTTTTAAGCTTATAGATTATATCCTTTGAACAATATAACTTCAGAAGCTATACAATCACATCTATTTCTTCCTATCTATCTATCTATCTATCTATCCACTACTAATGTACTTAAGCACTCCCCCCCCTTTCCCTTTCTCTCCCAAATGTAGGTATGTGCTTTCTTAATAAACTCCAAGCTTGCTTCATGTTGGCCTGTCCCGAAATTCTTTTCTTCAGCATAAGTCAATAGCACAGCTTCACCTGAGTAGTGGTCTCTAAAAAGAACCTATCAGCCTGCGCAGTCAGCAACATCGAGTTGCATCTCCTGCTGTTTGTGACAAAAAGGTGAACGACTTGTCACATAATAACACTGTGATATATTCCAATTCCAGTAAGAAGTTAACATATGACCATGTAGCTCATGGCTACATTTATGGACAATAAGCCATCAGACTATTTCAGGAAAAATCATTGGTCCAAGGGCAAGTTCTTTGGATTTATATAAAACAAATACATTCCCTGGATTTATATAAGAGGAAACTATAAAATTGGAGCAATTATATGTCAAAACTCTCATGGCTATGTAGTAGCAGCATCTCCATCACAGAGATCATGATTCAGTTTTCATAGTTTTATCTAGGACCTTTGGCTCCATATTACTTTGCTTAAAGAATTAAAATAAGAAAGTCTTTTGAACTGGCTCCAATTACTCATCAGCATACCAAAATCTGAAGTATACTCTCTGATTCATGCCTAGTCCGGTTTTTCATATTTTTGCTCAACTCCATCATCATCATCATCATCATCATCACTAGTATAAGTATAGGTGTTTTATTTTATTTTTGAGACAGGGTCTTGCTATGTAGCCCAGGATATCCTGAAACTTCCTATACAGCCTAGGTAAGCCTCAAACTCGCAATCCTCCTGCCCCTGCTCTAAAGAGGCCCTTAAGTTTACAGGACCATCTCCATCTTAGGCAGCCTCCCTCCCTGTGAGAAAATGTATACTGGAAGAGTTTTTTAACTGTCTAAGTTTAACTGCCTGACTGCTTGATTAATTGTTAATTCTTAACTGTTGATTGATTGCCTGTTATGCTTCTGTACCAATCTACTTGCACAATCTATGGAACTATTTCCTGAGTGATTGTCTATTATAAGACTTCTTGGTTTTGGGTTTTTTGTTTTTTGTTTTCATGCCAACCACTTATACAGATCATACCAGGAACTTAGAGATTGTATATAAATCATACATGGGAACTTAGAGATCATACAATTTGGAGATTGTAAGCTTACCAAAATTTGCCCTTCTAAGCCCCCATCAACTGTTTCTTGGGGCCATGGGTTTTTGAGAGACACTAGTCCTCTGTGGCCACCAGCTCAATAAAGACTCCCTTTAATTGGCTTTTTGCTCCTTGTGGTGTGTTTCTGATCTCAGGTTACAACACTGCCTCTTTAAGTGCAAGGATTGTAGGTGTGAGCCACCACATCCAGATACTAATATGAATCAAGCTCTAATGTTTTATATGATAAAAGTGTAAATATAATGGAGGGTGCCATGGGACTCTCCTTTATTCCCTGTGAATTGGGAGGTGGAGGCAGGAAGATTGCAATTTTGAGGCCAGAGGCCGCCTGCATAATTTAGTGAGAACTTATCTCAAGATAAAAGACAAAAAAGGGGCTGGAGATGTGGCTCAGTGGTAGAGCACTTGCAAAGTATACCCAAGGCCCTGAGTTCTGCCCCCAGTACTGCAAATAATAATATCATAAAAAATAATATTAATTTAAATGTTATATCTTAGGTATATAAAATGTGTATCTTCTTGGTTTTCTTTTTTCATCCCTTTTTTATCCGTAATGTTTACTATAGAACTTAATGGGTCTCTTGATTTTCTATAATTGGTCTAAAATAGAAGGACGAGGTGAGAAGACACGCAAATTAGTTAAGGATGATGTAACTGGTATAATATTATAGAAATACCTACCCACATAGTTTTTTTTCTCCCCCCTCTGTAACTGATTTCCTTCTCTTGTAAACTTTCCTAACTTTAAGACTTGGAAGAAGATTATTGCCTCAGGAAAATGGAGGAGAAGGACTAGCTTTAGGCTAAGACAGAAGGATAATTTCCCCAGAAAAGGAAATGTAGCCAGAGGGATGCTTTTTTCCTGCTGTAGTGGCTACAGTAATAAGACAAATGTCTAATTAGACAGAACAGCCTCCCTTTGCGGCTTAGAAGTCTTTCCCAGACCTGCCTTTTGGGGGAAGTGGATGGTGATCAAATGGGGAACAATGCACACATAACCAAGGGGAAAATCTAAATAAATCCTCTAGCTTCATTTGCTTCAGTTGACTTTAGAAAATCATTAACTTTGGAGGTCACACAGATGAGCAATGTGTTATTAGCCTCCCACTCACTGTGCTGTGGATGACAGGCACTTCTGACATGAGTGTTATGATGGTAACAGTTGCCTAGGCTACTTTTCAGAGGCATAAAGCCCACTTCTCCTGAAAGCACTGAGTCTTCACCTGGGCCTGCAGATGTCCAATGCGTGACTGAAACAAGATGCAGAGCTTGGCAATCCCTGCCTTCATATTATATTTGCTTCCTTTGCTACCTTAACCTTTAGGTCAGTTTTTTTTTTCCTCAACTCTGCAGGTGAACATATTAATCCTTGAGAAATGTTTTGTCCTCTTTCTGCCTTCAAGCACCTGCCTGGGGCAGCCCACTGTGATGGAGGAGAAAGTGGAGGTCAGGGAGCAGCAGCAGTTCTCTTACTGGCAGAGGCTAAAGGCAGCAGTTTACTACATGGCCATGGCTGTCTTTGCAAAGAAGTTGCATGTGGCAAAGAAATGCATTTCAGCAAACACACCACTGCAGCAATTTCAGAGGTAACTTTTTGACAGTGTGAAAATTTTGCCAAAACCTTGAAGTGTTTGGCTGGCATGCAAAATATAGGACAATTAATACTGCAGATGAGAAGCTCTGCAGGAGTAATTCATTGCTAAAATGCATCACAGAAAACAGGCATGGTGGCACACACCTGTAATTCTAGCACTTGGGAGGCTGAGGGAAGAGGATCGCAAATTTCATGCCAGTCTGGGCTACTACTCCTACTCCTATTCCTCCTTCTACTACTATTACTACTACTACTACTTGCACTTTGACTACTACTAAAATACTTCACAGAGGAAAATGAAGAGATCACTTAGTTTCACTTACAATGAAAGTCAAAGAAGAAAAAGAAGTTGGAGGATAAAAACAAAAGTTCCAAGGAGCCAGCAGAGGCTGAAGTCATAGAGAATAAATATTAAGGTCTCACCGCTGCAGAAGGGGATCCTTCAGCAGGTACAGTAATCTAACCATTGTACTGCCACAAAGGGACTTTTGATGGATAGGAAGAGATGTGAAACTAGAAAAAAGAGAAGAAAATGAAAGAAAAGAAAAGAAAGAGGCCAGACAGATTTTTCTGGTGTATTCTCCACATCATTAACAGCAAATGCTAGTTTAAAATAGAACTTGAACTCCCCAAAAATGTACCAATATCTCACCCAAGCACATAAAATAGGCATGTGTTTGGTATGTCCTGGGACTTGCACGTACTGCAAGTAATAAAATCGTGTTAGCAATTAAACATGATTGACTTTTTCAAGCTAAAATCAATTATTTCTTCATTGTTTGATGTACTTTTCCAGGCTAAATGACAATCTCTGAAAGGTGAATAAAGCTGTACTTACCTGAAAGAAAAGTAATGCTTTGTCCAGAACTGTAATACAAGGTTGATTTGACCTAAACTTAACTCAGTATCTCTCCTCCCCTTCAAGACTAAAGACATCAAAATAAGAGAAACCAAGACAATGTCCTGTTTCAGGCCACTGGAGTGTGGTGCCTAGAAGTCTCCAGTCACCAGTTCTTTCCTGCCCATGGACCCCTTCCTCTTCCTTTCTTTCCCTACAAAGACTTTTTGCATACCTGAATTTCCCAAGGTGATTTTTGTTGATGATAGTCTCCTATCTTTGGTTTGCTGGCTTTCTAAAAAAAAAAATCTTCCTTCCTGCCTGCCTGCCTGCCTGCCTGCCTGCCTTCTCTCTCTCTCTCTCTCTCTCTCTCTCTCTCTTTCTCTCTCTCTCTCTCTTTCTTTCTTTCAGAGGGTCTTGCTGTGTAGCCCAGTCTCTCCTGGACTTGCTGTGTAGACCAGGCTGGCTTTGAACTTATGTCAGTCTCCCTGCTTCATCCTCCTGAGTGCTGGGATTACAGGCATGTGCCACCATGCCTGGCTTACTCTTTCCTTCTTCCTTCTTTCTTTCCTTCCTTCCTTTCTTCTTCTTTTCTTTCTTTTTTTCTTTTTCTTGAGACAAGGTCTCATTACGTAGCCCAGGCTGGCCTAAAACTCACTGTATAGCCCAAGTGGCCTCGAGCTCATGATCCTCCTGCCTTAGCCTCCCAAGTTCTGGCCTTATAGGTGTGCATCATATTCCTGGATCCAGATATATCTTTTTACTTGCACCCAAAACTTGTCTTTAAGCCATGGCCTTTTGAAGCAGTGAGTAAAACTGAATCTTGAGTAGTAACACACAGACAGAGTCAAGTCAGTATTTATGGGTCACTTGGCCCCAGCTCAACTAGAAAGACAGACCAATAGTCCTTGTACTATACACATCAGCAGCAAGTGTCCCCAGTGGCCAGACATATGTAAGATGTCAGAATGAAGTTGAACAATGATCCTGATTCCCATGGAGATTCCAATTCCTGAAGAGAGATCCACTTATGGATACAATGGTTCCCCTCTTCCTGCCCAGAGGGCACATGGCTTCCCCTCAGCCACCCAGATATCTTGAAAAGTAAGAAGGGGGAAAGGAGGAAACAGTTTTGATATGGAGTTAAATATTAAGTTACTGAATATTTACCAAAGAAGAAACTATGTTAACTAGCAGAGACTCAGTCACCTTCTTCTGGAAATTTAACTCTTGGACAACCCACTCCCTGCTTCTTTTCTCCCTCCAACCAGGAGGGAGGCTAGTGAGGTTGAATCAATTATAAAGATGAAGGAGCAAGAATTGTGGTATTTTAAGTTTTAGTCTCATATCATTTTAATGTGTCAAGTCTCATGAATTATTTCATTTAATCCTTGTAACCACTTTATTACCTTATTATTATGCCCACTTTATAGATGAGGAATCTGAGGCTTAGATTTGGTAAGAGGGAATCAGATATCAAATTCTCTGATTGATTCCATAGATTATTCTCTTGAGCAGTTATCTGTTTACAATACCAAAAATCCATCACTGAACAATTGAGGTTATGTATTTCACTTAATCTTTTTTTATTTTTTGGTACTTGGGGTTTGAACAGAGGGTTTTGCACATGCTTTGCAAGTGTTCTACAACTGAACTGCACCTCCACCCCATTTTTTTACTTTTTATTTTGAGTCAGGCTTTCCCTAAATTTCACAGTCTGCCTCTTGCCTTCAACTCATGATCCTTCTGCCTCCGCCTCCAGAGTCACTGGGATTACAGGAATGTGTCATAATTGCACTTGACTTCCATTCAAACTTTATGTCTAGGAAATTGCAAGCATTATTTAATAATATATATATATATATATATATATATATATATATATATATATATATGGTGTGTGTGTGTGTATGTGTTACTGAGGGTTGAACCCAGGGCCTTGCGCTTGCATGCTTTGCAAGTGCTGGACCACTGAGCTGCACCCCTAGCCCATTTTTTAACTTTTTGAGACAAGGTCTCACCAAATTATGTAGACTGCTTCTGGTCTCAAACTTGTGATCCTATTGCCTCTGCCTCCCAAGTTGCTGGGAATGCAAGCGTGCACCACTGCACCCAGCTCAACATTGGTTTTTTGTTTTTGTTTTTGGTGTGTGTTTTTTTGTTTGTTTTTTGTTTTGTTTTTTGTTTTGTTTGTTTGTTTTTTGAGACAAAGTCTCATTCTGTAGCTCAAATTCGCTTGGAATTTGCTATGTAGCCCAGGCTGGGCTTGAATTCACTTTGATCCTCCTGCCTCAGACTCCCATGTGCCGGGATTACAGCTGTGTGTCACCACAACCAGCTTAGATTGTATAAATTTTCAAGATAAGTAATTCTTTTAAAAAGAAGAAAAATAAATACATAAAGAAATATGCCATGGCCCTGCCTGCTTCTATATATTAATTTATGTTGTTAGTTGTTGTTGTTAGGTGCCATCGAGTCGGTATCCGACTCATAGCAACCCTCTGTACAACAGGGAAAACACTATTGTCAGTGCCTCTCTGCTGTTCATAGAGATTTCAATGGCAGATTGATTTTTGGGAGGGGGTTGCCAGGTCCTTCTCCCAAGCCTACAGCTTCTGGTGTTCCCAGGAGGTCTCCTATCCAAGTACTAACCAGGCCTGACCCTGCTTAGCTTCCAAGATCTGACGGGATTGGATGCCACAGGGCTATGGCTGCAGGCGATATTAATTTATAGACTTAATATAATTGGTACTTTTAGAGCTGAGGTTGTAGTTTAGCAGTAGAGTGTTTGCCTAGCATACATGAGGCCCAGGGTTTGATCCCCAGCATTATAACAAATTTGCACAAAACAATTAGTGCTTTATTAGTTGGGGTAAAATTATTTTTTTAGTTTGTCTTGAAAATAAACGTGTATGAATAACTTAGAAAATATATTAAAGAGCAATGAGGGAGAACTAATTTTAATGAATATCCATACAGCTATAGTAAATAGATTGCCAATAATAAGAATAAACAATGGAACAAAATAGATAACTAGGAAACAGACTCCACTACATATGCAGTTAAATATGCACAAAGTGAACTCAAAAAGAGCTCATCTATAAACAAAAGGTAAAAATCCAATATGATCAAAGTCAGCAGAGACAATAAGCAAAAAGTTTAGACCCAGGAAGACTTCAGTTATTGGCAAACACACAGAGTGTAAAATAATAAAGAATGAAATATGTAAAAATATAAAAGACGAAACCACAAAAATTAGTGTACAACAAAAACAAGTGTTAAAATGATCAGGCATATTTTGTTTTATTTTATTATTAACTTTTTTTGAGACAGGATCTCTCTATGTAATGCCAGGTGTATTGAATGTGTGATTTTTCTGTCTTGGCCTTCCAACTGTTGGGATTACAGGTATATACCACCATCCCTAAGAGTGTTCAGACATATTTTAAGGGAATCAAGTAGACCTTCTGGAAACAAAATACAATTGATTTAAAAAATTACACTGGATGGGTTAAACAGTAAATTTAGCACGGCCAAAAAGAGAATTAGTAAACTAGAATATAGACCTGAGGAAATTATATATAGCAGAACACAAAGAAACAAATAGATAAAAACATGGAAAAATACTAAGAGATAAAGAGGAGAGTAAGAACTAAAATGCATTAATGGAGCCTGAGAAGGAGAGAATAGACTGAGAAAGAAAGGCAATATTTGAAGGAATAAGGAATAATATCAGGTTTCTAAACCTGATAAAGAAATGTAACTTTACAGTGATAGATATAGGAAACTCATGTATATGTAGCAGGATAAGTAAAACACTGTATACATAGCAGTAAAGAAAAAAGATCCACAAGAGGAGTATGGTAGTGCATCCTTGAATTTCAGACAAGGCATGCACTTTGAGAGGTTAAGGCAGGAGGATCATGAATTTGAAACCAGCCTGAGCTATGTAGCAAGACCCTGGTAAAAAAAAAAAAGAAAAAGAAAAAAAATCCTTAGCCAGAAATAGAACTGCAGGATACTAAAAAGAAAGAAAAAACTTTCAAAACACTCAGAAGACATAGATCACCTACAACTATTAACTTCTCAATAGTAATCATGGAACTTAGAAAGATAGGGAATATTATCTTCAAAGTCTTTAAAAACTATTTTTTTGAAAATGAGGGCAAATCCAAGACATTCCAGTAAATAAAAATTGAGAATATTTATCATTGGTAGACTTTCTCAGTAAAGCAATATCTAAAAGACATACTGCAGGAAAAATAATTGATTGAGAAGGCAGTTCTGAGACCCACAAAAGAATGGAAAGATAGCCAGGTGTGGTGGTGCACACCTTTAATCCCATCCAGAGGGCAGAGGTAGGAGGATCAAAAATTCAAGGCCAGAGGCAGCCTGTGTAATTTAGAGAGACTCTATCTCAAGATGCCTGCAGCTGTAGCCCTGTGGCATCCGATCCTGTCAGATCTCGGAAGCTAAGCAGGGTTGGGCCTGGTTAGTACTGGGATGGGAGACCGCCTGGGAACACCAGAAGCTGGAGGCTTGGGAGAAGGACCTGGCAACCCCCTCCCAAAAATCAATCTGCCATTGAAAACCCTATGAATAGCAGAGAAGCACTGACAATAGTGTTTCCCCTGTTGGACAGAGGGTCGCTATGAGTCGGATACCGACTCGACAGCACCTAACAACAACAACAACAACAACTATCTCAAGATAAGAAATAAAAAAAGAGGCTGGGAGTTCATATCAGTGGTACAGTGCTTGCAAAGTTTGTGCAAGGCCCTGGGTTTAGCCCTGCAGTACCCCCCCGGCCCAAAAAAGAGAGAGACAGAGAGAGAGAGAGAGAGCAAGAAAGAAAGAAAAAAAAAGAAGAAAAAGGCCATAT